>SNQJ01S0162112.1:36767-47075 GCA_010110895.2 Picea sitchensis
AGCCATACAAAATCAATCTAGACAAAACCTAACATAACTAGAATCGTCTTTAACCTCCAAGAAAACATAATTCTATATCTACCCCAAGACCTATCAACCAAACATCAAAACATAGACAATTGAGTAGCTTCTAGTTGATCATTGTTCTTGTATTCACATTCCCACAAGGATCCTTGTAGCATGATGGCTTATTTTGACAACATATCCTATTTTTTATTAAAATCCATGTAGATATGGAAAAATGAGGCCTCCTCGAACATAGATATTTTCTCCAAGCATAGTGCCATGATTGGCTCCAAAGAGTATGAATCCATCCCCACATATTTTTGGCGAGCCTTGATAAGCTCCATCAAAGAAGTCCCAAGGCTTTGTGAAATCAATATGGGGCTCATGCAATAACCTTTGGGATTTAATATTAATATTAATATCAAAATTGATGCCCAAAATATTTTTTTATTTTTTTTCTAAAAAAATATTGGTCGTCACATATCCGACGACAATTGTTATATATGCGATGGTTTTTCTATATAAACAATGGAAATTTGTCTTCACATATCCGACGACAACTTTTATATATGCCACGGTTTTGCTATATAGACAACAGAAAGTTGTCGTCGAATATCCGACGACAACTTTTATCTATGCGATGGTTATGCTATATAAATAATGCAAAGTTGTCGTCGCATATGCGACGGCAACTTTTATATATGCCATGGTTTTTCCATATAGACAATGGAAAGTTGTCGTCGGATATCTGACGACAACTTTTATCTATGCGACGATTATGCTATATAAATAACACAAAGTTGTTGTCGCATATGCGACGAAAACGATTATCGATGCAACGGTTTTGCTATATAAACAACGGAAAGTTGTCGTCGCCGATTCGACGACAAATTCTATTGTTTGCATCGCTTTAGCTACATAAACAAAAAAAAATTTGTCGTTGAATATGCGACGACGACTTTTATTGATGCGTCGGTTTAACTATAAAAGTTGTTGTCACAATATAGACGAAAAGTTGGTTTGAGATTGTTTGCCTATATCGTCGCTTGTGCAACGTTTTCTTAAGTTCATCGCAAATGCCACATCACCTAAACCGACGTTTCAGAGACTCCAAATTCATCGCCATATCAATGACATAACGTCGCATAAGCGTCGAAACAAACGTCGCAAAATGGGCCAAATGTGCTAGTGCGTAGCCACCGTGAACTTAGAGTGAGAAAATGACATATAATCGATCGTAATGATTTTACCATCATGAGAGAAGCATAAACTTGGAATATTGAAGACACAATAGTTGTCATAACATATGTCTAACTCCTCTCTAAAAAACTTTTGTAGTCAATTGGAGCATCGACCACTTCCACTTCTATGGAGAATCATGGTCCCCCCCCCTCCCCCAACTAGACAAGAAAGGAGGAGTTCAGTCCATGTGGCCTAAAAGAGTGTCCATTGAAATCAATTAGAAGAGTAGGAGATGGAGTGAGATTGAGAGAGCCAATGTCTTTCCAACAAGACAATGAAATCACACATGTCAAAGCACCCTCATCGATAATAATCCTTCCAATAACATGCTTGGAATACATGACATTGATTTGGAAGGAAATGTGGTAACCTATAAGATCAAGGAGTCAGTAGGTCTTATCACGAATAGAACAATGTGCTCTGTTATGTAGGGAAACTCTGGAGCACCTCAAAGGCCAACATTACACAAGGTGTTTGGGCCACATCCTCAAAAATCAAATAGTTGGGTGCAACGTGAGCATTATTTTTGTGGGAATAATTCTTATAAACACCTTTTGGTATGCATGGAATTGTATCCCTCTAGGATTCTCTATATAAAGAGAGTTCTCAGGATGAAAATTTTCCTTTCCTTTAGATGTTGACTTAGGGTTACCGTAATCCCAGGTTCTGGTCGACACATTAATATCCAATCTCACCATATTGATGACACACTTTGGGTTTCCCCTTTCATATTTCCACTGGAATATCCCACTGCCATACTGTTTCTTTGAGGGAATATGTTCTTCAACATAATAGGTCGCTACCGCATTAACAAGTGGTGAGATTATTCCATTTTGGGGCATTGGTAGGTGGGGTGATCTTATTTACAAAGTTTAAATGGAAACTTCACCTTCCTATTTTCTTTCTTATCCCCTCCAGCATTAGCATCATATTTAATGTTTTTAGTATTGTTCCCACCTCCTTTCTTATATTTACCTTCTTCTTTCCTCTAGGTTGTTGTTTACCCTTTAGATTTATCAATTTCATAATGTGTACATTTGAAAATTGGACAGTGGGAGTGATCAAAGTCATAAATTGACCATTCATATTTTGATGAATAGCCATTTATTTCATCTAGATCACAACCATATTTGTAGTAAAATTGTTGAAAAAACCATCAATGTCATCGACATGTGGTCCAAACTTTGGTTTCCTAGGGTCAGTACTTGACCATGGTGAATCTGGAAATATCTCGTACTAGATCCCAGACTAATAATATATCAAATTTAACTGCTGGGCCCTAAAAATGGCTTCCTCCTTAGAGGATACCTCTGACGTGGTAACATCTTTGGAGATATACGAAAATAGGGATTTGATAAACCATTCAAGGAGGAACTTAGGAGGAATCGTGGCCTTGATCATCCTCTTCCACCTCCACCACTCTTGGATGTGATCCAAGATGTGAAAGACATTTGCATAGGATTCAAATGAACTTGGAAGGGATTACCCCCTACTAACATCCCAAATGAAGGAAAGGGATTTCTTTCAAACCTACAAAACATAGAGAAATGGTTAGAGGTCGAAGGCATTTTGGAAGATATAAATCCTCCTCTCATAGGAAAACTCCATCCCATGAAGGGATTAGGGATAGAATATGGGAAAGACCCACTTCCAAGTGAAGGAAACAATGTATATATATTCCCCCTTCCCCAAGGAATAACTTGCAAGGGATTTGAAGAACTCTCTTCCCAAAAACTAAGATTCTAAGTGATCGACTGAGAACGCGCTAAAGCATTTTTCATTCTTATCGATGAAATTCCAAATGAAAAGGTGTTAGAAACAAAAGGTGATGTTGGATTCATACTCAAAGGATGAGTAATCCAATGATCAATGGTATAGATCATATGAATAACATAGCCACTATGGCTTGATTCATGTTAGTCACCTGGCTGGAAGGATAAGGGGGTAAAATCCCTTCCCCAACTATAGCTAAAGTGGGGGTTGAAGGGTCCCCAGACCCTAACATATATAAAACATTTTCCATGAAATACCACCGATGAGGATGATTATTAGTGTTACCTAACTTTAAAGTCATAAGATGCAAAAACATATGATCTTCTAGTCCAACTCGTAGAGGGTTAAAATGTCTGGCGAAGCCTTTGTCTTCAAGATCTGATGTATGTGTAACATACAGTGCATAAGCATTCAATTCTGCAATTTCAATCTCCAAAATATTAATAGGAATATTTGTTACAAAAGCACCATATTGGTATATTCGATGCCTCAGAGGAGGCATTGGAAAAATCTTATAGGAAAAATGCCTTGAACCCTTCGAGATCGACGAAGCGGTTGGTCAACCATTTCAAATCAATGATTCAAGATAGCCACCAACAAACTTGTTAAGGATGTATATACACAAAGAGCACACCACTATAAAAGTTCCTAAGGAAACATCACATGAAAACTACTTCTTTAATACTCCATCTCGGGTGGATTAGGTCTCGAGACTACAGTAGAAAATATGTCAGGTATAGGCCCTTCTGGACAACGACACAAGTTAATTAAGTCTCATAACCAAAGAATGAAGGTGTGAGAAGAAATTACCAAGACCTCTACTTAATATCCCTACTCGGTGCAGGTAACACTCGCTTAGCGAGTCACCCTCTTGGGTTATTAATAGTGTGATATGACATATTCCTTAGGTACCACATGAAACCCCCTGTAGTCACCTCATAAATACCTAGGAAAATAAACTATGGATACCAACTCATAGTCAACGTCTAAGGGGTATAGTCAATAATTGGGACCAAACGTATGGGAAAGGTAATAAATACTTAATTTTATAAAGTTTTTCCTCTTAGGGGGCTAAAGGTACTAGAGAAACCCTAGTATATGATCAATGCACTATGCGCAGTCAAGCTTTGAAGGAGTTATCTCCTCAACTCTTCCTCACACAACCTTGTGTTTAAGTCCTATGTTAGAGGAGGCTCTCAGATATGCTTATATGACAATTGGTATTCTCTCTCCCTAAATCATACTCCTATTCTTTTTCAATTCCCTTAGAGATTTATCTCTCCAATCCTAACCCAAGGCCCTAAACCTAGACTAGTTTGTATACCCTACAAACAAAAGTCTAGTTTCTTTTAAATTACGCGTTAATTTTAAAGTTTTTGTTTACTCAAAGGTTTATGGATTTGAAACTTAGTTATTTTCTAAGACTCAATATAAAATGAAGAAATTTATGAATAGTGTTGTTAAGAAAAACAACCTTATTCTGCAATGGAAAAAGAGTGTTAAGGAACGCTTCAGAAAAAAAAAAAAAAAATATATCTTTAACTCTTCATAAATGCAAGCAATGCAAGTTTTCTTTTTAGGTTCAATTCAAAAATTGATACAAATTTTCTTTGAATGCAATGAAACTATGCAAAAACAAGAAAAACCAAAATACTCCTTTTCAATGAAACCATGGCCAAATCTTACAAAAATTAAAACTTTCAAGAATACAAACAAGATTTTGAAATCAACATATGCAAGAGAAAAAGGAAATGCTCAGTAATATATTTTTAGTTTTAGTGATAGGAAGGGTAAAGGTTGAAAGAAAAAGAAAAGCAAACCTCTTATTTTGTTTTCTTGTTTTAAAGAAAAATGAAAAAATGAAAAACTAGACTAATTTTTCTTTTCAATGTAAAACAGGTAGCAGTAAATATGAGAGCCAAAGAGAACTAAACTAGAATTGTGCATATTGTAAGGAGGGATATCAAGAAAAATCTATATAGAAAAATCCAGGAAAAGAAACTTTAGACTACTCAAAAAAGATTGAATCACAATGATGCAGACCCCCAGACCCACAGGTTGGGATCCTCACACGATCTTTTCTTTTTGGCCTTTGAGAGATCGATTGGCTCTTTTATTTCCCTTTCAAAAAATCAACACCCACAACAAACCTTGAGGGAACCCCTCTTTTATTTCAGGATACCGGATTTCGCAATTTCACGAATCCCGTGGTCGAGCGCCTTATCTCTTCGACCTCTAAAACCCGAAATACTAATACTTACCTTTCCTGGTGTCAATTTTGGCTTTTCGACTTTCGCGAATTCGGGAGTTGCGATGACGTTCAACTCTGCTCTCGACCCCTGGAGTCACAAACTTCCAACTTCCATTTTACCGAAATGCAAATGTTCCGGTCCTCCCTTCCTCTTCACGGTTTCGGGATTTCAACCACCGAAAAGCGCTTCCACTATGTCCTCAGCGCTCTCAAAACTCCGAACCCCGAAATGACGAAATTACATCCCCTGAAATCCTTTCGGACTTTCACATACTGGAAGTTCGATATGCTAAGGATCGAATTCTCTGTCGCTTCCGTCTTCCAGTCTCCGAAGTCCTGAAATGTTTAAATGGTATTTCTCCTCCTCTACTTTCATGACCCTCGATAGAAAGTCAATTGTCCTTCCACATGTCGCCTTCTTCTTGTTCGGGTTTCTGGGTATCAAGACTTTGGAACTCTCGAACCACCTTATGTCCTCGTAATCCCTGATTTTCTGAATTTCGATGTTCCGAAACACTTATAATCTTCCCTGCTCTTTCCACACACGAATACTTCTATTTGTGTTTTGAGGGTTTGATCAGCTAAGGATTTGGATTACACTTTAGACTTTCAAACCCCGAAATTCCGAAATGATTTGACGTCCCAATATGTCAATATCAACGACCCCTTATCTTCCTTACAACTCCTGTAGATCCTATGGTTCTGTCTATTTTTGGAATCCCCCTCACAGAATTCTAACCTTTCAATCTCTCCCCAAAGAACCTTCTAGCTCAATCAGACCTGTGATCCTTTTCCTGAATCTGGCCTCTACACGATGACCAAAACTCCTCTTCTACTCTTCAACACTTTGAAAGCACTGAACCTCCTGAGCTTCCTTTCACAAACTCAAGTCTCCTAAAATACTTCTGCATGCACTCCTTGCGGCACTTCTTCAAATATTCCTAAATATTTGAATCTCTTGACTCTGTGCAACTCTGCAACAATGGTCCTTCAATCTCTCAACCTTAGTCTATGTGTTCTATGGTCTCGACCAACCTGTGCACACCTTGCATGGCTTCTGTGCTTGTCTTGCACTTCAGTTGAAATGAGAACAACAATATCCCTCCTGAGCTTTCAAAGATGAACTCTGAACCCGTCAATGCACTCCTTGTGGATGCTTCACTGCACTCCTTGCAGGAACTCTGATTCAAGAAGAGAAACAGTTGAAACTCATTTCCTTACTCTCCCAGACTTCAAACACTTAGCATGAAATCATACATACATATCATAAAATAAAATGCACAACAGAAAGCGTAAAACATCCATAAGCATAGCATTCAACATGTATGCACGAAAAACATTAGAACCCCATGAGTCTGAATCAAAGCTTCATGTATTAATTTCAGAACATTTGTCCATGGATTCTTCTCTAACACTCTCTGTTTTTCCTCTATGCTCATGTGATTAATCATACAATCCCTCTCGATTGATTCCATGATACAAAGACGAGGGTGTCTATAGTCGTTTTCCCTCCAACTCCTAAAACTGTCTAATATAGAATTTTAAAATCTACCTACTTTCATTAACTATGCATAAATGCCTCTACACTTTACAGATGAGAGAGAATCGCTGAAGATCTATTTACAATATGGAAGTATGCCTTCTTAACTATTTCATTAGTGTTTTCACATCCAAACTTTCAAAAACATTTCAAACATTTTCAACATGTGCCAAAATTGTGATGGCACTCATCCCTACTGTCTTCCGCGTCCACACTTGCTTGTTGCTGACGATGCTCCTGCATCATACTCCCTCTCTTGAAAATTTTCATGGACTCTTGTTCATGAGCTCTTGTATGGTCTATCCATGCTTCTGAATTTTTGCTTCATTCTCCCAGCTGGCATCTTCAACTGGATGTCCCTTCCATTTGATCAAGTATTCAAAATACTCTTTTCTCCTGGTCTTCTTGCTGACTCTCTTGTCAAGTATACTTTCCATCTGTGGCTTTTCAGCTACAGGCATTTGTTTAGTCCACTAAACCTCTATATGTCCACTGTCTTCTTTAGCTTTGTAAGGGTACAAATCTGAGATGTTAAAGATCGGTGAAATTTCGACCCCATCGGGTAATTCAATCTCATATGCATTTGCCCCAAATTTCCTTATGATCTTGCATGGTCCAATATTTTTCATTTTCAGTTTGTTATATGTTCCCCTTGGGAATCTTTCCTTTCTTAGGTGTTCAAGAATCATATCACCAACTTCAAATTGAAGTTTTATCCTATGTTGATCTTCTCTGTGATTGTACTCTTGGCTCGAGTTCTGCAATCGTTGCTTCACTTGGCTGTGAAGTTCTTTCATTGCCTCTGCAAAATCTTCTTCACTAGCACTTCTAGTTTCATTTTGTTCTGAATATTTCAATTCAGAAACTCCCCTTGGTTGTATTCCATAATCAATCTGAAATGGACTCTGCCCTGTGCTTTTGTTGTGTGAATCATTGTAAGAAAATTCCGCCTGTGGCAGAATGTGATCCCACTGACTGTGGTGTTCAGTCACTAGGCTTCTCAGTAAATCTCCCAAGCTTATGTTCACAACTTCTGTCTATCCATCCATCTGAGGATGACAAGCTGAGCTAAAAGACAAAATTGTCCCCAACTTCTTCCATAAATTCCTCCAGAAATGTCCGACGAACTTGGTGTCTCGATCTGAAACTATACTCATTGGTAAGCCGTGAAGTCTGACAACTTCTTTGAGAAACAGGTTTGCAATGTGAGTTGCATCGCTGGTTTTCTGACATGGTATAAAATGTGCCATTTTCAAAAATCTGTCTACCACCACAAAGATTGAATCGAATCCTCTTTGTGTCCTTGGAAACCCTAATATAAAATCCATGCTCACTGCATCCCATGGCCTCTCTGGAATGGGTAATGGCTGATATAACCTTGTGTTTTGTTTTCTTCCTTTTGTGTGCTGACAAATTTTGCATCTGTCCAAGAAATATTTTGACATCTTTCCTCATCCCTGGCCAAAAATATGAGCCATTTAATTTCGAGATTGTCTTATCATGACCGAAATGTCCGGCAAATCCTCCACTGTGCTTTTCTTTCAGCAGATTCTCCATCATGGAGCATTTTGGAATGCACCGTTGATTACCTCTGAATAATAATCCATCTTGGATCATATACTCATCCCATTGATTCTTGTCCCTAAGAGTTGGATTCTCTGATGCTTCATACGCTTCCTTGAAATATGGATCACCCTTATACATGTCCTTAAGGTTATCAAAACCCAATGTTTTGACTCTGAACTCCTGCATCAACAAACATTTCCTGCTCAAAGCATCAACAACTTTGTTAGTAGTTCCAGAAATATGTTTAATTACAAAAGTAAAATTCTGCATGTATTTAACCCATTTTGCATGCTTCTGGTTCAATTTATCCTGCTGAGTTACAAATTGTAAGGCATGATTATCACTGTACAAAACAAACTCTTTAGGAACCAAATAGTGCCTCCACTTCTTCAATGCTTGTATGACCGCATAAAACTCTTTATCATATGTGGAGTACTTAACCTTTGCCTCATTCAGTTTCTCACTGAAGTATGCGACTGGCCTATCATCTTGGCTCAAGACCTCTCCAATTGCAAATCCACTAGTGTCACATTTGACCTGAAATGTCTTGTTGAAATCTGGCAACACCAAAATTGTTTGTTCAGTAATCTTCCTTTTCAACAAATTGAAACTTTTCTCTGCTTCTTCTGTCCAGTGAAAATATTTATGCCTTTTCTTCACCGTGTCCATCATCGGTGCACTAATTCCACTGAAATGTTTGATAAATTTTCTGTAGAAACTAGCCAATCCATGAAATCTTCTAACTTCAAATATACTCTTTGGCGATGGCCAATTCTTAATTGCCTCCACTTTATCTGGATCCATTTTCAGCTTATTTGCAGAGATAACAAACCCCAAATAAATGAGCTATGTCTTCATGAATGATGATTTCTTCACATATATCAGCAACTTTTCTTGCTATAATCTTTTCATCACTGTAGCCAAATGCTTCAAGTGCTCTGTTTCTATTCTACTGAAAATCAGTATATCGTCAAGATATATAATGACGAACTTTCCTATAAACTCCTTGAAGACCTCGTTCATCAACCTCATGAAATTACTAGGTGCATTTGTTAAGCCAAATGGCATAACAATCCATTCATACAGCCCTTTATTTGTCTTGAATGTTGTCTTCCATTTATCACCTTCTCTCATTTGAATTTGATGATATCCACTTTTCAATTCAATCTTTGAAAAAAAAAATTCTCCATTCAAGCAATCCATCAAATCATCCATCCTTGGCAATGGAAATCTATATCTAATGGTAATCTTGTTAATTTCCCTTGAGTCTGTACACATCCTCTAGCCTCCATCTTTCTTTGGACTGAGCACTGTTGGAACAACGCATGGACTCAAGCTTTCTCTAACCAATCATTTGTCCAGTAAGTCCTGGACTTGTCTTTTGACCTCTTCATTCTCCTACGGCATCAATCTGTACGCTGCTTTGTTTGGTAAACTAGCTCCAGGTATAAGATCAATGTGATGACTTATACTCCTGATAAGTGGCAACGAATGAGGTAGTTCGTCCACTACTATATCATCAAATTCTTCCAGCATCTGCTGGATTTCCTCTGGTAAATCATCCACTCTTGTGCTGGTTAAAACAATACTAGGCTTCCTAAATACAATGAATTGTATATCTTCTTTCTTCTTAACCTCCTTAAGAAGTTTCTTCCCACTCATGAGAAGTACAGTGTTGCTTACCTCTATTTTCACTTCTTTATCCTTAATTGGCAACAACATGTGAGTTCTTCCATTCTTCTCCAGGGTGTATGTGTTCTTTCTCCCATCATGAATCACATTCCTATCATATTTCCACGGTCTACCCAACAATAGATGACAAACATCCATGGGAATGACATCACATAGTGTTTCATCCTTATGCTCTCCTATTTTAATTTCAACTAAACATTGTTTAGTGACATTTACTTGATGCCCTTTTTGTAGCCAA
>SNQJ01S0162113.1:0-21500 GCA_010110895.2 Picea sitchensis
TCACACTTAAGTTGTGCATAGACTATAGGAAACTCAATAAGATGACCATAAAGAATAAGTATCCCTTGCCAAGGATCGATGATTTGTTTGACCAATTAAGGGGTGCTACAATTTTCTCCAAGATTGACTTGAGGTTTGGATACTATCAGGTCTGAATTAAGGATGAAGACAACCAAAAAACATCATGTTATAACGCAAGTTGTAGGTTGGCCAAATCTCGACCCAACCATGGAACAAGTGCTACAACTTTGGGAATCCTACACCCAATGTCACCTCGATGTAGGTCTCGCACTTGGGAGGTGACTAAGGTCACTCCTAGGAGGCGATCCCGGAGACTAGAGGGGGAATGGAAAGGATGAAGGGAAGTGTAAGGAGAAGTCCCCCGGAAGGTCAAGTGATGGAATAAATGATTGGTTGGAAAAGGTAAGTGAAGAGAGGTAAATGGATACCAAGTGAAAATATAGTTGTTGTGTTAGGATATTTAGACACTTAGGAGTTAGTTAAGATCTACTTGGTCTAATGTGTCGTTAGGTAAACATGTTTCTTTAGTATGCATTTGTAGTTAGGAAATTCGACGGTCACGATATGTTCCCAACATAGAGTGATATGATGGTTCATACTCTCCTCGATCTTAATGACCATTGATCCATGGATTAACACCTGATTGGTCCATGATCTCTATTTAAAGAGCATGGAGGGTCATTTGTCGATGATCGATAGTAAGATAAAATCTGCTGTAATCTTTTTCTTTTACATTAATAAACTGCTCAAGTGGTCGTGTTGGTTGGGGGAGTGGATGTTTCCCTGTAGAGGTTTACCATGTCAATGAAAAGGCTGTCAGTTGTTGATCTTTAATCTGGTTATGTGAGTGGTTACTGAGGTGTTCATCCTCTGTTGAATACCACCATGCCATCGAACATGGTATCATAATACTGTTTGAAGACCTTCTCATTGTAGTCGGTCATTGAAGTGAGTTGCCCTCATCTCCATTTTCTATTATTTCCATACATTTATGGGTTGAGATGACTGTTCCATTGTGTCCAGAGCTCTCGTTTCAATTAGGAAGACTTTTTTTTTCACTCGAAAGGTTTTTGTTTACTTAAAGGCTCCTGACCATTTCAGTCGAATCTGGAGGTATAAAGCTTGAATCTTATTTTAAAATTTTGCAAAGTAGTATTTTGGTTTTGTATTATTTATTTCTGGGTTGCTAATCTTTTACGTGTATGCTCTTTCCCCACGCCCTGTGCGATCACGGAAAATCAAAAACAGATAGGAAAAATTGCATCTTCTAGATGCATGTCAAGATCTAACCCTTATTATCATTGAAAAGAAGAAATTTTTTTCTTGTGTGAAAAGGTTTTTAGCAGCTCTAGGGCCGTCTTCAACAACAACAAAAACAACTCCAATCCTTCTAAAAATACAATATGTTTTGCTAGACCATTTGGTTAAAAAGTTGCCTTATTAAGTATGGGTCTTGATTCAAGTCTCTCTTTTGTTACTTTCTTTGAAAAAATCTATGCTCAAATTGGCAAAGTGTATTTCACTTCAAGTATAAAAGTGATTCTATAAGTAGCTTTAATATTTTATTTTAGAGTTATTTTGCTGCATCCTTTTTGTTATAAGGTAACTTAATTGTAAAAGTGACCCCCACTTATCTTTATAAAAGTAGGTCACTTCATAAAACAACTTACAATATCTCGTGGTCATTTAGTTACCGTTTATGCTTTTTTTTTTAAAAGAGCACAACTCTCACATCTGAAGTCCATTTTAAGTGCCCTTTTTTTTAAACGCATAATTTTCAATATCTTTCCATTTAGATCATCATTTTCCGGTTTTAAAACCACATAACTTTTAAATCTCTTACTTACCAGCACCAACTACTTCCAATGGAAATCTCATATGGAGGATTTATTAAAGAAATGCTTGTATCGGATTACCTTGGGAAAAGGAAACAACACCCATTGTGCTGATAAGAAAATCAAATGGGATAGTAGGAATGGCGAAGCACGTGGATTAATAAGAATGTCCATCTCTCATGATTTAAGGTTCATCTTCAATCAATTGATAAACCCAAAGAAGCTTTGGAAAAAATTGAATCTGTGTTTAGTAAACACAATATTCGAGCACAACAGTTAAGAAAATCAAGTACGAACTTTAAGTCCAAATGATTTTTCTTGCATTGAGAACTATCTATCTAAGTTTAAAAAACACTTAGAACTTTATGGCGAAGAATGTAATATAAGATAGAAGAAGATTGTTGCATCTATCTTATTCTTTTAAGCTAGGTAGTGCATATTGTGTTTGTATCTACCTTTTTTTACACATATACAAGGGCTCTAGGGACAACTTATCCAAAACCCAGTCTTGAGAAATTTAGTGATGCTTTACGGTTAAGAGAAGGCAATATACAATTGTGCAACTTGGGTGATCAGCACCTGGGTACCTCCAATCATTAGTTGTCCATCCCGGAAGAAAAACCCAGAAGTAACATCCTTGCTAGAACAATAAGAAACATAAGGGTCACAAACCCGCTCGGACAACTTCGGCTCCTAATGGTGAAAAATGAGAAAAAATATAAAAGTAAGAAGACTGTCAGACATTTGCAACTTTGTGATAAATATGGTCATGATGAGTCAAACTGTTTCAAGAAGATGGCATCTTAGAAATTGCTTGATGAAGAAGCGCAACATCATTATTGATTCTACTTCTTGTCTTCTTCTTCTCATGGACATGCACTTTTGCTTATGGTTTCTCCTTCAATGCAAATTCTAATTCTTATTATGATGAGTGGTTTATTGATTATGGAGCATCTTATCATATGACTAAGTATAAAAACATATTTTATACTCCCTAAATGAATGTAACACAAAAGAAATATTTGTTGGTGATGATAGATCTCTTAGTGTTGAAGGATCTGGAACAGTTCAGGTAAATAGAAAAGAAATGGTCATTTCAATGATGTATTATGTGTTCCAAAGTCCTTCTTGTAACATTCTATCAATACATCAAATCACTCATTAGGGTGAAGGTAGAAGCGTGAATTTTCACCTCACCAAGTTGTAATCAAGGATCTAAAAGATCCTAAGCATGTTCTTGCAATGAAATTGCTGATGATACGGAGTTTATGTTTACGACAACTTTGGGTCATCATCTTTTTCATCAGTTTTGTTTCTCATAACGATGACTTGAGCAAACTGGCATGGCGGTTTGGTCATCTAAACTAAACTCGTAACAACTGGCGTCAACGGATGGTGACTGGTCTTCCTCTTGTTTCATCTTGAAGAGATGGTGTTTGTGTGGGATTGTGTTCTTGGAAAACATCATTAGGATAGTTTTTGACAAACGTGCCTCTTGGCACTCCTCGGGTCCTTTAGCTTGTTCACATTGATTTATGTGATCCACTTTCTTCTCCTTCCTTTTTCTGGGTTACCAAGTATTTTTAACTTTCATTGATGACTTTTCCAAAGCGTACTTGGGTTTACTTCTTAAAACTTAAGAAAAGTTTTGATGATTTTGGCCTACAAGGCCCTTGTAGAAAAGCAATCTGGACATCAAATTCAAAGGTTAAAACGGATAATGGAGGTGGTCTGAACAATAATTTTTACAGTGCACTGCACTACAGAATCCAGTAAACATATGTTCCATATACACCACAACAAATGGTGTTGTAGAGAATGAGCCACACATTAAAAAGAAATGGCTAATTGTATGATCCAATCTCAGAGTTAAGTCAAAGTATTGGGTGGAAGCCATCAAGTATGAAAATTACATAATACATCTTACTCCCACAAAGGCTCTTAAAAATATAACAACTGAAGAAACTTGGACTAAATAGAAAGCGGATCAAGTCCTTATATGTGTATTGGCAATATAGCATGGGCTCACATTCCCGATGAGAAAAGAAAAGCATTGCAACCTAAAAGTGTGAAGTGTATATTTGTTGGTTATTAGAAGATGTCAAGGTTATAGACTTCTTCAAACACATTATAATGAAATTATTATTAGAAGAGATGTTAAGTTGATGAAATATCTTGGCCTGCTAGCCCTAATTCAGCATTTGTGCCTTCTTTGGTCTGCAGGCCTAATTCGACAATTGTGCCTTTCGGCCTGCGAGCCATCTTCAGCCTGCGATCCATCTTAGGAGTTTGTGCCTTCTTCTATTACTATTCTAGTTTCAGATGATGACAGTGAGATGAAAATCCACCTCTTCCTTCTCACTTTCCTCTAGATGAGTCCTTTGTACCTGAACCAACACTAACTCTACCGCTTCCTAGATGGTTCTGTTCAACACAAGAAGAAGCTAGTGATCTTGTCCGTGATCATGAGATCAACATCGGTTTCGTTCATAGTTCAACAAGCCTCTTCTCTTTTTTGCTCGGGGTTTCAGAAACTCATGATCGAGACACATTTGCAGAAGCTTCAAGATTAGATCTAGGTGGGATACAACAAAGAATGAAGAGTATCGTTCTTTAATGAAAAAAACGATACTTGGGATCTTATTACCTCTTCTAAAAAGGAAAGAAAACTTGTTAGATGTAAATGGGTCTATAGAGATAAGTATGCATCAGATGTAAGTGTTGAAAGACACAAGGTTAGTTTCAAGGATTTTCCCAAGTTGAAGAGAATTGACTATAATGAAACCTTTGCCCTTGGCAAAATGAATTCCATCCGCCTTGTTCTTTCCCTTGTACCTCCCATAAATGGGAGGTCCATCGGATAGATGTTAAATCCACCTTCTTGCATGGAGATTTTGAGAATAAATCTACATGGAACAACCTCCTAGTTGTGATCCGTGACTCTCTAGCCTTGTTTGTCGCCTCAAGAAATCTTTATGGTCTCAAGCAAGCTCTTCGAGCTTGGTATGTAAAAATGGACAACTTTCTTATTGCACTGGATTCTCTAGATGCCGATTATGATCCTAATGTCTATACAAGAAAGTAGTAAGCCATCTCATGAAAATCCTTGTCCTTTATGTTGATGACCTTATCATACTGGTAATGACTCAAAATTTTTAAACCATGTGAAAACCAACCTTAATATTTGAAGCCAATAGGCTGGAAGCTTTTGCACTATTTCCTTGGCCTCCAAGTTTTGCAAACCAATGAAGAATTTTTCTTTCCCGGTCTAAGTATGCTTGTGACCTTCTTTGTCAATTTCACATGGATGATTTTAAACCAGCCCCTTCTCCCTTCAATTCTGGAGTCAAACACTGCCACCTGTACTTCTCTCAAGTTGATGCCACCCTGTATTGTCCAGTTAGTTGGTAGCCTCTTATACTTGACTCATGCCGTCCTGATCTTTCCTTTGTTGTTGGTCTTGTTGCGGTATATGCAGAAACCCCATGAAAGCCATTGGAAAGAAGCTAAATGATACTTTGTTATGTCTATGGTACATTTTAGTTCGGGATACATTACAGTTCAGGGGACTCCTTTATTGGTTGGTTTCACTGATTTGGGTTGGGCCGACGACCACGATGATCAGATGTCCTGCGAGTTATGTTTTCAGCCTTGGTTTGGAACCTATCGCTGCCTGTAATAAACAACGGGATATTTCACTTTCTTCAATAGCGTAGAAGTAGAGTATCGAGCAGCGGTAAATGCAAGTCAGAAGCCTTGTGGCTTCAATAGATCGCCCGAGTTTGGATTCGAGCAACAACATCCGATTAGCCTTTGGTGCGACAACGAGAGTGCCATCAAGCTGTAAAGACCGGTTCAACATCAGCATACAAAGCACATCAAGCTACACATGCACTTCATCCAGAAAGCCATTCATGATCAAGTTATTGGTCCTCTTTGCCCTACAGAAGATCAAGTTGCAGACATTTTTACAAAGTCTCTTCACAGTGAAGTTTTTCCAAACTTAGAACTATGTTAGGAGTTGGAAGTTGTCATTAAGAGGGGGAGAGCTCTAATGCCTCCTTCCTTCTCCCTATTGTGTCAACATTGTAATCCTTCAATCCTATCCCAAGTTGTTCTTAAAGGGGGATGTTAGGATATTTAGACAGGAGTTAGTTGGAATCTGCACTTGTTCTAATGTGTCATTAGGTAAAAGTGTGTTTGCTTAGTATGCATTAGTATTCATTTATAGTTAGGAAATCTGGCGGTCATGATATGTTCCGGACATAGAGTGATCTTATGGTTCATACTCTCCTCGTCTTGAACGACCATTATGTGGCCTTAACTTGCCGATTGGTCATGATCTCTATTTAAAGAGCATGGAGGTCATTTTCCGATGATTGATTGTGGCTTTCTCTTGTAAAATCTCTTTGTAATCTTTTCTTTTACATTAATAAAATTCTCCAAGTGATCTCGTTGGTTGGGGAGCCATGGATGTTTACCGTAGAGTTTATACGATGAAAACAGGAGTGTGTTGATATTTGATCTGGTTATGTGAGTGGTTACTGAAGGTGCTAGATCCTCTGTTGGAATACATGTGTTGTCGAACATGTCGGTGCACACATTACCACCACAGAAACACAATAAAAACACCTTGTAATTCTATGTGTTAGTGGTCGATCAACAAGTTAAGTTTGATGTCCCTAATTTGAAGCAGTGAATGACATTTTATATCAGAAAAATGAAGCATCCAAATCACCATATAAATCACAATATCAATAGGCAATATCATTAATGAATTTAGTAATCACTTGTGACTTGAATATAGCACTTTAAGACTCCAAACATATCAACAAATTTGTTATAAATGTTTTTTTACATTAAGGTATCATCCTTATGGTTGTAGCATTCAATGACATGCAACAGTTAAATCAACCATACATAAGTGCCCAAAACTATCTTGAACAGTGCACCCTAGTTAGTGAAATTAGTGGCTAAAAATGGAGGAAAGTTAGGGGTTAGTTAGTGAGATATTAACACCTAGGGTTAGTGATTTTTCTATAGCCCAATGGCTGTAGAAAACATGATGAAAAGCATCTTCAGCAAGTACACGTGGCAGGATAACTCAGTGCTTGAGGACCAATTTGGAATCTCGAACGCTGGCCGGTACTGCAAGCTTTTGAAGTTGATAGAAACCAAAAGAGGAAAGATCACACACATGGAGAGAAAATGAGCATGTGTGACTTGGGAGTTTAACCCTGGTCTCAATGTACCTGAAACACAATAAAAACACCTTGTAATTCTATGTGTTAGTGTCGATCAACAAGTTAAGCTTGATGTCCCTAATTTGAAGCAGTGAATGACATTTTATATCAGAAAAATGAAGCATCCAAATCACCATATAAATCACAATATCAATAGGCAATATCATTAATGAATTTAGTAATCACTTGTGACTTGAATGTAGCACTTTAAGACTCAATAAAATCAGGCTGTTATAAAATGTTTTTTTGCAGTAAATTATCATCCTTATGGTTGTAGCATTCAATGACATGCAACAGTTAAATCAACCATACATAAGTGCCCAAAACTATCTTGAACAGTGCACCCTAGTTAGTGAAATTAGTGGCTAAAAAATGGAGGAAAGTTAAGGGGTAGTTAGTGAGATATTAGCACCTAGGGTTAGTGATTTTTTGCAGCCTAATGGTTGTAGAAAACAAGTTATTATGATGAAAAAGCATCATTAGCAAGTACACATGGCAGGAAAACTCAGTGCCTGAGGACCAATTCGGAATCTCGAATGCTGGCCGGTACTGCAACCTTTTGAAGTTGATAGAAACCAAAAGAGGAAAGATCAGACACATGGAGACAAAATGAGCACGCGTGAATTGGGATTTTAACCCTAGTCTCAATGTAACCGCAATTAGATAGCAGTTAGTTTGTTTCTTTTGTATAAAGAGAGATTTTGTACGCCAAAAAGAGGGGTTACGAGAATTATGAGCAAGTAGGAATTTGTGAATAGTAGTTGTTGCTTTGATTTTGGTTGTAACCATTTTCTTGATTTTGAATGAAGATAACAGAGGAAAATTGACCAATGTATGGTGTGAATATTGTTTATAATTTCCCTATTGTTGTCGTTAATCTTTTTGAGAATGAATGAATCTTGATACGAGTGTATGTAGCTTTGAAATGCTTGCATAAAAATTTAAATCGATTTTCTTCGTGAGTCGGTGCAAGGTGTGCACACAGTTTGCAAGGAGTGAGTTGACAGGGTCTGTTTCGACTCGTAAAGCTCGGGAGAAATAGTGTAAGATTTCCTTTGCAAGGAGTGCAAAGTGATTGCTGCAAGAAGTGCACAGTCGTCATAAGAACTCAAATCTATGTAAAGATCTGTTACAAAGAGTGTACAGGTCTGGAATTCGATGAAGATTCGAAGCGACTCCATAAAGAAGTCGAAGGATGAGAGCAGAGGAATGCCAGGAGGGTGAGAAAGAATTATTTTCATGAATCTTTGGATCTGAGTTTGACGAATTTCCTGGGGAAAGAAAGAAGTGCTTGGGAGATCCAAATATTTGAGGATATCAAGCTCAGGAGGGGTAGCACTTTCCAAGAAGTGTGAACGAAATCCAAGAAGCGGATTCGCAGGAAGGATAAAGGTCGAAGCCTTTAAAATCTTTCGAAAAATCTTCTAAGTTAGAAGAAAGCGTAAGATCAAAGGAAAATATTTGGATCGTCTGATCAACGTCCAAACAACGAGGATTAAGCACAAAGCAAAAGGATCACAGTCGTCCGATCAAGGTAAAGTGAACTAACCTTAAATCTTTGAAAGTGTACAGGAGAATCGAACTTACGAAACTCTGAAATCATCGAGACCGTCCATCGTCAAGGAGGACACGTGGTGAGAGATCAACTTTTCCCTGACTCGTGACTCAAAGAAGTCAAAGGCAAAGTTACATGAACTTGCGAATCGTGAAATAGCGATTTGATCACAGTTGTTGATCGAAGGAGGGGGTTGAACCATAGATCTGGTCTCGTCGAGAGTTCGTGACTTGGGACATCAGAGGTAAGAGTTCTGGGAACTTGCGAATCGCGAAATCGCGATTTGATCTGAGCTGTCGGATCGAGGAGAGATCTGGACCGTTGATTGTCTAGGGAGACGATTTGCAATGTGCGAACTCGCAAAACAAGAAATCGCGACGTGCTCAAAATATTGGCCCACGTTCATAGTGAAGGGTCACATCGGCGAAGGAGAATAGAGGGGCTAGCATGCGCTAGGCTCTTATCAGGATTTCAGGAGTCGGGAGATTTGGAGTGACTCTCACGTAAAGAATTGATACGCGAAGTCGCAACGCGCCTTTCATTTAGGCGACTGGTCATAGCCTTGGCCACATAAATGGAGGGGCTTAACCAGGAGAGCTAGTGCCTAAATACGCGAAATCTTAAAGGCGTTAAGGAGAAGGTCGTGGGTTCCATATAACCCGTACTTAAGGGAAAGAGGACTTGTTAAGTGGAATTGAGGTTCTTGAGGGGTCGAAGAGTCAATTAGACTCATTTTCTTGATCAATCCTAGACTGGGAGTTTGCACAGCCCTTAGGATAGAAGGGGGGTCTGCATCAAGTGGTATTAGAGCTGATTTTCGTCTATAGATTTCAGGCGAAGGAGATAACAGAGACAAAAGAACTCGATGTTGTACTATGTGTGTGAGAGACAGTCAACACAATGCCACTGAGGAGACAAGGGGATCCACCTTTAGCCAATCGTGTGGTAGAAAGAGAGATGCGAGAACTTCGTGCAAGGCTAGAAGCGATGGAAGCAACGCAAAGAAGAGCACCTGATGTTGGAGACGTCAGCGATGCAGAGAGTGAAGATGTAGAAGCCAAAGAAGATGTAGGGAAACATGTTGCCAAAGAACGCTTGCTAAGAGAAGTTGTTAGATTAGGATCTAGAGCCAAGATAGAGGTCCCAATGTATGAAGGAAATTTGGATGCTGAAGAACTATTGGATTGGATAAGGTCCATGGACAAATATTTCGATTATGAAGATGTCGACGGGGAGAAAAGGGTGAGACATGCTGTCACCAGGCTTAAAGGACACACAACATTGTGGTGGGATGAACTGCAAGCTGAGAGGTGAAGTAGAGGCAAAAAAAGATAAAGAATTGGGACATAATGGTAGCCAAGATGAAGGCTAAATTCATGCCCAAAGATTATCAAATCAATCTGTTCAGGAAGCTATAGAACCTGAGACAGAAGGGTATGACAGTCAAAGAATACACAGAGGATTTCTAAAAGCTGAACATCAGAGTTGGACAAAGAGAGCAGGACAAAGAAAACGTTGCTAGGTATATGAATGGCCTGAGGTATGAAATCCAGGATGAGCTCAACATGATGTCAGTAAGCACAATGGAGGATGCTTATCAGTTTGCGCTGAAGGAAGAAGATAAGTTGGCCAGAAAACAAAGCCAACGAGGTAGAGGTAAAATCTCAGCTCCGAACAAAGGAAAGGGAGTTGTCCATGACAAAACGCATAATTCCAAAGGTGAGGATGAAACCCCACACAGTCACTCGGAAAGAGGATGGATTTCCCGAGGAATACAAGGTGGTGGAAGAAACTCTTCTAGAGGAAGAGGCAGAGGAGGAATAAGATATTATGCATGTGGAAAGATATGGCATATGTCTTGGGAATGCTCCAAGAAAAAGAAAGAAGGAGGAGAAGCTCACATTTCATAAGCAAAAGGAGGGAATGTTGAATAAGAAGGAGTAGATGATGGAACATCCCTAATAATGAGAAAGGTTCTCTTAAAACCAGAGGCAGAAGTTAAAAAGTTAGTACAGAGGAACAATCTATTTAGGACAACTTGCAAGATTAAAGACAGAGTATGCAAGGTGATAATTGACAGTGGGAGCACTGATAACTTAGTATCCACGGAAATGGTGGAGAAATTGGAGCTGGAGACAACTACACACCCAGAGCCATATAAAGTCTCATGGTTGCAAAAAGGACACCAGGTAATGTTTACTAAACAATGCTTGGTTGAATTTAAGATAGGAGGATATAGAGATGAAATTCTTCGTGATGTAATTCCCATGGATGTATGCCATATTTTGTTGGGAAGACCATGACATTTTGACAGGAATGTCATTCATGATGGGAGGAAGAATACATACACCTTGGAGAAGAATGGTAGGACACACATGTTGTTGCCAATAGAGGAGAAGAAAGTGAAAGAGGAAGCCAACACAAGAATACTTCTTGTGAGTGGGAAGGAACTCTTGAAAGAAGTTAAGAAAGAACAAGAGATGCAGTTTGTTGTGGTGAAGAAACCCAGAGTTGTCCTTACTAGTACTTCGATGGATTATTTGTCTGAAGAAGTTCAGGAATTGTTGGAAAATTTTTGCAACATAGTGGTGGATGAGCTGCCTAACTCATTACCACCCATCAGAAGTATCATCCATCATATCGATTTGATACCAGGAGAAAGTCTACCAACCAATGTGACATACAGACTGACACCTCAATAGAATGAGGAGGTAAAGAACCAGGTCCAAGAATTGTTAGACAAGGGTTTGGTCAGAGAGAGATTGAGCCCATGCGTAGTACCAACTGTGTTGAGTCCAAATAAAGATGGACGATGGATAATGTGTACAGACTCGAGAGCCATCAACAAGATCACTATCAGGTACAGATTCCCTTTGCCAAGAATAGATTATTTGATGGACTATTTAAGTGGGGAAAATTTCTTTTCTAAGATCAATTTGAAAAGTGGATATCACTAGATCAGAATGAGAGAAGGTGATGAGTGGAAGACAACCTTTAAGACAAATGAAGGTTTGTATGAGTGGATTTTTATGCCATTTGGCTTAACCAATGCCTCGAGTAATTTTATGAGGTTGATGAATGAAATACTAAAATATTTCATTGGCAAGTTCGTGGTGGTGTATCTAGATGATATACTGATCTTTAGTAAGACTAAAGAGGAGCATTTAAGGCACCTGACACTGGTGATGAGAAGACTACAACGGGAGAAGTTGTTGATAAACCTGAATAAGTTCTCTTTTATGAAGACAAAACTCATTTACTTGGGTTTTTTGATCTGTTCAAATGAACTGAAGATGGATCCGGAGAAGCTGAAAGCAATCAAAGAATGGCCATCTCCAAGGACCATGTTTGAGGTAAGAAGCTTCCATGGATTAGCGAGTTTCTGTAGGAAGTTCATCAGATATTTTAGTGGAATTTGTGCACCAATGATGGATACAGTGAAGAAGAGGCACAAGTCTTTTAAATGGATAGAGGAGGTCGAGAAGAGCTTCAATACACTGAAGGAGAAAGTAACAGAGCGACCAATTCTAGTCTTGCCAAATTTTGATAAGACGTTTCAGGTAAGGTGTGATGCAAGTGGCATTGTGATTGGAGGAGTTTTGAGCCAGGACAATAGACTTGTTGCTTACTTCAGTGAGAAGCTGAATGAGGCTAAGATAAAATATTCCACCTATGACAAAGATTTTTATGCCATAATCCAAGCCCTGAAGAAATGGAGACATTACCTTGTCCCACAAGAATTTGTCTTGTATAACGATAACTAAGCTTTACAATTCATAACCAGACAGGAAAAATTGAATCAAAGGCATGCGAAGTGGATTTGGTATATGTAGAATTTTACTTTTGTCATAAAACGTATTGTTGGGAATGCTAACAAAGTTGTTGATGCATTGAGCAGGAGATGTTTGACTCTAAAGACCTTAGGGTTTGAACACCTTGAGGAAATGTATAGTGATGATCCAGACTTCAAGGAAGCATACAAAGCATGTGTGAATCCTGTGCTAAGAGATAGGAGCCGATGGATAGAGTATATGATTTAGGAGGGATTGTTGTTCAAGGGCAATCAATTATGCATACCAAAATGCTCAATGAGGGATAACATTTTGAAGGAAAAACATAGTGGAGGATTGGATGGACATTTCGGCCATGATAAGACATTTGCATAGTTGAGTAGTTCATACTATTGGCCAGATATGAGAACAGATGTGATAAAATTCGTGAACAGATGTAGAATCTGCCAACATGAAAAAGGTAAAAGACAGAACACTGGATTGTATCAACCATTGCCCATACCAGAAAGGCCTTGGGATGCAATAAGCATGGATTTTGTGTTGGGGCTGCCAAGAAAGCAAAGATGATGTGATTCCATATTTGTGGTGGTGGATATATTTTCAAAGATGACACACTTTATCCCATGTCAGAAGACCAGTGATGCAACACATGTTGCAAATTTGTTTTTCAAAGAAGTTGCGAGACTTCACGGCCTACCCAGAAGCATTGTCTCGGACAGAGACACGAAATTTGTTGGTCATTTTTTGAGAAAACTGTGGAAGAATTTAGGGATGGATTTGTCCTTCAGATCATCTTATCACCCTCAGACAGATGGACAAACTGAGGTGGTAAACAAAAGTTTGGGAAACTTATTGAGGAGTCTGGTCACTGAGCACCATAATCAGTGGGATCAAATTCTACCACAAGAAAAATTTGCATACAATGACTCACCAAACAAGAGCACTAGGAAGAGCCCATTCCAAATATTGTATGGAATGAAACCCAGGGGAGTATCTGAGTTGAGAGACTTGGAACAGGGTGAAATCAGAAGCGCTGGAGAAGAATATTTTTCTGCGACAATGCAGAAGCTCCATAGCCAGATTAGGGGGCAGTTGCAGAGTTCTAGCCAAGAGTACAAGTGCAGAGCTGATCAAAATCAAAAAGAACTTCAATTTGAAGTAGGAGATCAGGTTCTAGCACATCTCAAGAAGGAAAGGTTCCCTAGGGGGGCATATAACAAGCTAAAGATGAAAAATATAGGACCATGTAAGATATTGAGGAAGTTTGATGAAAACACCTATGAGATTGAGCTGCCAAATGATTTTGGCATATCGCCCATTATCAACGTCTCAGACCTGTATCCTTACAGGAAGGATGACACAAAAGGATCAACAGATCAAGAGAAGATTTAGTGGGAGAAACAAATGCCTATAGAAGAAAAACCACAGATGGAAAAGATAGTTGATCAGAGGATTGGTAAGAAGACCAAGAGGAAGGCCTATTTTGAATATATGGTCAAGTGGAAGGGACACCCAATAGAAGATGCCAGTTGGGAAAGTGAAGCTGATATCCAGAAGCATGGAAAGTCGGTACATGAGCTCATGGACAGGAGTCCATGAATTTTTTTCCAGGGGAGTATGATGTAGGAGCATCGTCATCAAGTACACATGGCAGGACAACTCAACGATCGAGGACCAATTTGGAATCTCGAACGGTGACCGGTACTGCAACCTTTTGAAGTTGATAGAAACCAAAAGAGGAAAGATCACACACGTGGAGACAAAATGAGAATGCACGACTTGGGATTTTAACCCTAGTCTTAATGTAACCACAATTAGATAGCAGTTAGTTTGTTTCTTTTGTATAAAGAGAGATTTTGTACTCCCAAAAGAGGGGTTACGAGAATTATGAGCAAGTAGGAATTTGTGAACAATAGTTGTTTCTTTGATTTTGGCTATAACCATTTTCTTGATTTTGAATGAAGATAACAGAGGAAAATTGATCCAATGTATGGTGTGAATATTGTTTATAATTTCCCTGTTGTTGTCATTAATCTTTTCGAGAATGAATGAATCTTTCTACGAGTGTATGTAGATTTGAAATGCTTGCATAAAAAATTAAATCTCTTTTCTTCGTGAGTCGGTGAAAGGTGTGCACACAGTCTGCAAGGAGTGCGTTGACAAGGTTTGTTTCGAATTGTAAATCTCAGGAGAAATAGTGTAAGATTTCCTTTGCAAGGAGTGCAAAGTGACTGCTGCAAGAAGTGCACAGTCGTTGCAAGAAATCAAATATGTGTAAAGATATATTACAAAGACTGTACAGGTATGGAATTTGATGAAGAGTCTAAGCGACTCCATAAAGAAGTCAAAGGACGAGAGAAGAGGAACGCCAAGAGAGCGAGAAAGAATTATTTTCAAGAATCTTTGGATATGAGTTTGACGAATTTCCCAAGAAAGCAAGAAGTGCTTGGGAGATCGAAATCTTTGAGATCAAGCTCATGAGGGGTAGCACTTTCCAAGAAGTGCGAATGAGTTCCAAGAAGCGGATTCGCAGGAAGGATAAAGTTCGAAGACTTTAAAATCTTTCGAAAAATATTCTAAGTTAGAAGAAAGCGTAAGCTCAAGGGAAAAGATCTGGATCGTCCAATCAACGTCCAAACAATGAGGAGTAAGTGCAAAGAAAAAGGATCACAGTTGTTCGATCAAGGTAAAGTGAACTAACCTTAAAGCTTTGAAAGTGTACAGGAGAATCGAACTTATGAAACTCTGAAATCATCGAGACCGTCCATCGTCAAGGAGGACATGTGGTGAGAGATCAACTTTTCACTGACTCGTGACTCAAAGAAGTCAAAGGCAGAGTTACATGAACTCGCTAATCATGAAATAACAATTTGATCACATTCGTTGATCGAAGGAGGGGGTTGAACCGTAGATCTGGTCTCGTCGGGAGTCCATGACTCGGGACATCAGAGGTAAAAGTTTTGGATACTCGCGAAATCGCAATTTGATCTGATCTATCAGATCGAGGAGAGATCTGGACCATTGATTTTCCAAGGAGATGATTTGCAAAGTGAGAACTCGTGAAACGCAAAATCACGACGTGCTCGAAAGATTGGCCCACGATCATAGCGAAGGGTCACATCGACGAAGGAGAAATAGAGGGGATAGCATGCACTAGGCTCCTGTCAGGATTTCGGGAGTCGGGAGAGTCAAAGTGACTCGCATGTAAAGAACCGATACGTGAAGTCGCGATTCGCCTTTAGATTAGGCGACTGCTCACAACCTTGGCCACATAAATGGAGGGGCTTAACCAATAGATATAGCACCTAAATACAT
Organism: Picea sitchensis; assembly: GCA_010110895.2. Taxonomy (NCBI): domain Eukaryota; kingdom Viridiplantae; phylum Streptophyta; class Pinopsida; order Pinales; family Pinaceae; genus Picea; species Picea sitchensis. The sequence continues at coordinate 15,761 of SNQJ01S0162113.1, forward strand.
GGAAGATTAAAGGCGTTAAGGAGAAGGTCGTGGGTTCCATATAACCTGCGCTTAAGGTAAAGAGGACCTGTTAAGTAGAATTGAGGTTCTTGAGGGGCCGAAGAGTCAATCGGACTCAGTTTCTTGATCAATCCTAGACCGGGAGGTCGCGTAGCCCTTAGGATAGAAGGGGGGTCTGCATCATATTAAAGAAATGATAATTTGTGGAAGAAAAGGGATGCCCTAAGGGAAGAATAACCCCCAAGACATCAAGGTCACTATCCAAAAGAGAAATCTTGTAAAGGTTGAAATTTCAGGTTTGTTGAGGCAAAGGTTCTGTATCTCCAATGAAAATTTAAAAGTGATTAGTGCCTTACTATTGGGTTTATGGGGTCAATGAAAAATATGGCTTGGTTAAACACTTGGGGGTGTACGCCCTTGTACTTCCCAAGTGTAGATAATTCAATCTAGGAAAATTCCAAGAGGGTGTATGCAATTGTACCCATCTTTGAACAACCTTGAAAAATGTATTTGATCTTCAGAAGAAAAACTTGGATTAAAAATGTTTGATCCACAAAATCCCTAGGGCTGTAGGCCCTTTTACTTCCTAGGGTTTGCAAAACAAGCCAAGATGACCTTGGAGGGTGTACACCCTTGTAGTTCTCCAAGACAACTTGTGAAAAATGACCTTCCTTAAGAAAGAGAAAAAACCTTGGGGAGGGTGTATTCCCTTATACTCCTCCAAGGGTTCTAACTAACAATAATTATGGAAAGAAGCAAGACAAAAGACAATAAATGCAGATTTTCCCTTACCAATTCCACAAAAATCTAGATCAAACCCTAATCTTCCAAGTTAATTCCATCCACATGCATAAGAAAGACTCTCCAAGACTACCACATCACTTCTCCACCACTAATAGAAAAAAATAAACCATAACACTTGCACAAGAGATGAAAAAGGCCAAGAGGGCCGAAAATTTCAGACCAAGTCCTTCTCCACAAGGGAGAGTTATGATTGAAAATGAGATCTTATGATCACTATTTATACAAAAATTAACCAACATGGCTTGTCCACAAAATAAGGAGTAAAACAAAATATTAGGGGTCAAAAACCCTATTATTTCCCCCTTAAAATAATAATATTAAATAATTCACTTAAAATTTCATCTTTTGCACAAATTAAACCCTAATCTAGGATGACGTCACCCCTTTAGGGGAGGTTTTGTCACTTTGAGGAGGTCATTGGTGTTGGAGAAGCATGGAAGGGCCTCCCAAGGCCATGTGTCAAGAATGTAAGTGATCTCATCATGGTGAAGACCATATTCTCCTCAAAACGTCCAAGTGCAAATGAGTGGCACCTCACCACCAAGCCCTAGCCCCCAATATAATGATGTCATGCTCAAAAGTGGGACGTTTTTCCCCTCTAGGGAAAATTTTTTGGAAAGAAATGGGTGGGCTAGGTCATCCAAGTCATCATCAAGGTCTTCCAAGTCATCTCTCTATCATAGATGATTTTAGGGGCGAAATTTCACTCATGGGCAAAATTAAGGGGCCTCCAATTTTTTATTGGGCAAATTTTTTGAATTAGAGATATTTTTTTAAACTTATATCATTAGCTCGTAATTTATTTTAGGGGAAAAATCATGTACAGGGTTAGCCCATGTTTTTAGGAGGGATAGAGGAAAAAAACTTATATTTCTCCCCTGAAATTTGGAGGGACAAGCTTCCATTAGCCAAATTTCTAGAAGTATGGAAATTTCTGATAGCATCTTCGCCCTGGCATTTGGTAATATTGGGGTTTATGGTTTTATGGTTTAAGTTGCCTTGAATTTTTGGTGTGGGCAATGGGTAGCTACAATCTTCCCTTTGCCCGATTTCCAAAGAACAAGAGGATTTTTTAGAGCATTTTGGCCCTCCCACCTGGTATAAATTTTATGGGATTTGCCCATATATGCAATGTGCATTCCCCGATTTATCTTCGTGCTTATTTGAATTTCAATTTTCCCCTTTGGGCCTTGACGGAACGAAGTTTTGTTAGCCTTCCAAGAGAGAAGGACCCCGCTAGCCTTCCAAGAGAGAAGGACTGCATTGAGGCTCAACCACTCACCAAACTCGTATCTCTACGTTTCCATCAAGCAAGCGGTGTAGCCGCGACCCACTTGTTCAGAGAGGTTCCTATTGCTTTACTTGGAATCTATTTTCTTACTGCTTTACTTGGAATCTTAAGACCCTTCTGATCACTCCAAACAGAGACACCAAACATAGGGGAATCTATTTACTTCTTTACTTGGAATCTTTCTATGTGGAATCTATTTACTTGGAATCTTGCTATGTGGAATCTATTTACTTGGAATATGATTTTTTTTGTAGTTAATATGATTAAAATATCAGGATTGACTTTGACTATTAATATAAATTGAGCGGCAACAATTATATATCAAGATTTGGTTTATTCAGGAAAACTTGATTTTCTCTGCTGGGATTTATAATATATCCAAATGTTCTCCTTGTATACCTGACTGTATATCTTGATCACTTGATTTCCCAAGAGGAAAATAGCTTGAACGATTGGGGTGAAATATAAAAGCACCAAAATCTTGGATTCTTTTTTCATCAATGTTACCATCACTTCTATTAATATATTATACTAGCAAAATGACTGCTTGACAGGAAGGGATACTCCATGTTCATGATATCTAATATGCTTCAACAACACTGTAGAATTGGAGAACACATATGTTTCTTAGTTGAATCAATAATTATATCTCCATTGAAATCTTGTGGCCTCTTTGACATCAAAGAAACTTCATTTTTTGTAGATTTTATGAGATAGAAAACATAACCAAGAGTAGTAACTGAAACTTCAAAATACAAACTGAATGATGGTCCAATTCAAACTGAATTTTCTATAGTAATCACAAACTATTCAGGATGGGGGATCAATTGGGACAAATTGCACCTGTAATTTCCCTCATTTCTACCGACAAGAAACTCCATTTGTCATGTTGCCTTGCACATGCTTCCATTTGTGGTTCTTAGGTTGTCATAAGGATATCCAAATCTTGTGTACGATGGTTCTGTGCTTCATAATGTCCATCTTACATTCAAGTATGCAATGGATTTGATCATCTTCATCATTGTACCACTGTCAATAAAATATCAAAATGATTATTTACTTTGGGGGTAACATACCACAAATCCCTCACTACTCTGTCATTTTTACATTTCCATTTGCAACTTGAAGACACCTACAATCCAATAGAGAAGTAGAAACATATTTCAATTTTCTTATCATATTTCTTGGAGGGAATCCATGGACTAGTCCCTGGAAAATTAGGTTTCCCTCAATTGCAATTTATTGTTGCGTAAAATTGTTGGTGATTTCAATGGCTAAAATCATCCTTCCTCAATTATGAAGTCAAAATATGTGACTATTACATACCAAGTAAATCCTTTTCAATCTCTTTAACTGGAGATTTTGGTGCTCTATCATCACTAGAGAGTCCCCTATGAATTATATAGTAACCAACTTCCTTGCTAATGCTACTCAAACTGGTTCCAAACATAAAATCATTATTTAAACATTGTGATCAGTTGGAATCTCACACTTAGTGTTCATGATATGTAGCTAGATTACACATATTCCAATGCCAACCATAATGTCAAATTGTACCCAAAACCTGTGAACAACATCACCATTTTCTTGTTCATAAATCAAGTAGCCTGGGAGAGCTCTACTGTTCCATTTCTCCACTAATATCTGCACAATAAAATTCCCTAATCTAGGCACCAACAAATAGTATTTCCCCATGACATGGATATTTCCACCAGATCCACTTCCAATCTGGCCCATATCTTGAATTCCAAGTTATGGTCCTGTAAACTTCCTCATAAAACTCCTTAGTTATAAACCTATTATGATCCATAGAAAATATACTTATATCCTACAAATCTACTAACATGGATGCTTCTGCGAACAAATTATTTTGTTCTCTACAATAACTCTGTTTAGATTTGGGTTTTCGAGCTTGATTTTTTGCTTGTATTACCAAGACCAAAATTCAGTAAAAGTTACAAGCACCCTGTATTTAATGGCCATCAATGAAACAAACTCTGTTGTTAAAATAAGAAAGGCATTAAATAATGGTTATGCTTATTGGATTCAATGCTTAACTGCTTGCAATGCCCATGAAATAACAAATTCAAAGTAGCACTCCAAATCTGTTTAATGGTTGTTGAATGTATAATTTTTTTTTTTAATTTAAGTTACATAACACTCATTCCACATTCATCTATCCAGAATGAAAATTGTGTTCATTCATAGAACCAACAGTAATTAAGAGGCATGGCACTCTATAACTCACATCGGCTGCAAATGAAGGCATATTAATTCCTTAGTATATCATAGAATTGATAAATTGGTTGTACATGAATGCCCAACCATATTGATGTTTAATTAACCAAGCATACATTTTTTTAGAAACTCTTACCCCTTGCCTATTCCATGCATCATTGGGTCAGTTCAATGTCGTGGTTGTAAGAGGCAGAGCAACATTCAATACTCAACGATCCAACAATGTAAATTTATATGGATGTAAGTAGACATGTATATGAGTTTATTCCATTTCACCCAGTGATCTAGTAGTGGGAATTTGTGCTATGGGAAAGAAGAACATGTTATGTAGAGGTTGAACACAATAGTCTTTGCGATAATAGATGGACAACATACCAATAGTAATAGTAGCCAACAATCAAGCAAATTAATTAGTTGATTCTGTAGAATGTAATTTACACAATGCACAAGCAATTTATTATACCCAAAAAATAGAGAAAATGGACAATAATGTTGTTTGTGCAAGCGCAATGATTCAATCAATATAATTATGGGAAAAAATAGACAATAATCCATAATCAAAATGCTCAATTTACTAAAACCATACTCAATCAATTATCAACGAATGCAAACCATAATGTCACAAAAATAATGTCAAATTGGGCCCAAAAATTGTGAGCAACGTCACTACGTTCTTGTTCATAAATTAAGTAGCCTGGGAGATCTCTATTGTTCCATTTCTCCACCATCTTTGCACAATAAAATTCCCTTAGCAAAGCACTAGTGAATAGTATTTCCCCATGACCTAGATATTTCCACCAGATCCACTTCCAATTTGGCACATATATTGAATTCCAAGTTATGGTCCTGTAAACGTCCTCATAAAACTCCCTAGTTATAAATAAAGTGTGCATGTCCTTCTAGAAAAATCCTCACTAGGTAGAAATATTAAACCCTTGACCTCGAAAAGAGGAAGATTGGAGAATATCCAAAAGGGGCCCATCTTGATGCCTAAAAAGCTAAAGCACATTCTTCCATGACTCTTTTAGATAAAACTAAGAAGAGGGTAGGATCAATCCAAATGAATCTCTATGTATTAAAAAATTCCTTGACTTCTACCATTCCATTAAATTTGTAGATAGTTGTTGGACACCCGGTGCCAAAACAAGGGAACATTACCAGGTACCCTCCACTTATACTTCCAAATGTTTACCTTGCACCTTATTTCCCTAAATTATAGAAAAAATGTAATACCACTCATTCTCAATCCAACCACAATGAATTGCATAGACAAGCACCACCCTTGGGATGGAACTTTAGATAAAGAATCTCCAATAAGACATCAGATTCAAGTATTTGGTGCAAATAACCTGTTGTCGTAGTTAATTCTCTTACATGACAAGATCCCAAAGCTTCTTACAACCCTTA
>SNQJ01S0162114.1:0-16354 GCA_010110895.2 Picea sitchensis
TAATGTTATCTATCAATACATCTACTATCCCCGAAACATATACAAGTGTGATCTATGCAACTAGTATTCTTCTTAAAGATTTTATATTTCCCAACCCCCTAACTATATGTGTGTCTCAACTTCTTCTTCTACCAAATAACTGCTCGGTGCTCAAGATACTGGGCTTTTACCCCAATCCTAGCTTCCAAGGTCAGCCCGTCACTTCACCACAATAAGAAGTAGTCAGAGAAGGGATCCCCCCAACGGAATAACGGGACGGTCCCCCGCCACTTCCCCCAAAGACTGGCCCTCTTACCCATTTTAGATGGAAGAAATAGTTGTTGAAGACCCCTAAGATGTTGCTAAGTGTTTTAAGGACCCTCGGGTGGGTCTTTAAGTGTGTTGGTTTCATTTTAAGTAAGTTTTAAACACTTTTATTTTACTGATTTAACGTATGGCCGTGAGCAAAAGTGTTCAAAACGAGTGCTTGAAATGAAAGATTATATCATCACCATTCACATAAAGAGATAGGAAAATAACATAAAGTTTAAACCATCAACGTAACATCACATGAAATAACTTCAAAAGATATTAAACATATAACCATAAACCATGTAATGATACTTGAAACTGAAGTGAGAGATAAAAAACTTGAAGCACTTTAGATGTTTAAACCATAAGAAAGTGAAATGGATGATGTAATGTGTGTTTGTACTGAACTTAAATGTGATGGATTAAAGAAACAAGTTAAAGCATGAACATAGATGTTTAGACCATCAACATTTCAACCATGGATATCCTATCACAAGTTTACCAAACTATGAGCAATTTAAACTTTAAACTTGTGAAGTATTAAACCATGAAGAATATATGTATGAAATGAGACTAGGCCGTGAGCAATAGTGAACAAGGCTAGGCCGTGGGGTTTAAGTGCACTAGGGTGTAGGCTTAGTATGTGTATAAAGATGTATTAAATTTAATCAAAACCACATTAACAATTATGCTAAGTGCCAAGTGAAATAGCTTGTGAAAACAATGACTTAGCAAGTAAAAGACACTTAGAACTTCATCATCATATGCAATCAAGATAAGTTAAATAACTTCAAGAAATGATAGATCTAAAACATGAGAGCACAATGAAACTATCTAACCATCAAGCGTAGAAACCAAGAGCATATGAGAGATAAGGAGGAAAACTAAGCTTGTAAACGAAAGATTAGCTAAGAGGTGATCAAGTTCTAAGCTAAAACAATATCAGAAGTTGATTTCCTTAAGCCAAGGGCAATATTGTGGATGACTCCCCCAAGGTGCCGGCAAGTGAAACTATCACTATCAAAACAAACTTGCACAGAAAAGGGGGGCTTTGAGTCCAGCCTCTCTGATGAATCAGAGGCGTTCTTGAATGTGAACGAATGACAAGTTGTTGGCCTACCCCTCAGGCAAGAACTATCTTGACAATGCTAGCTATCATTATTAGATTGATTTAGATAAAGAATGAAAGAATAGACAAGCTAATCTAAGTGTTATATTAACAAAAGAATAGCTAACTAGGTTAGGTTACTTTTAGAGCTCTAAAACACTAAGAAAAACTTCAGAAATTTACAAAAAATGAAGAAAAAGAGAGGAGAAATATCACCCAAGTCAAGGAGAGTGCTTGGGAATCCTCCTAGGTGTTATATGTAGCTTATACTATCCAAATATGACACTACCCTGCAAAAACAACAAGCAAAAGCTTGCTGGAAATGTTGCAAGAACACCAATGTTAAGTTCAGAAATTTCTGTGCATGCACAGAAAATTTCCAGCAAGGTATTATATTGAGAAAAATATATTTTTGACCTATCAATGAGTAAGTAAACTACAGAAAATGAAGATGGATGACAGCAAAATATCAAATAACAAAGAACAGCAAGGAGTTTGTAGAAGCCAAGGTTGGAAATCTGCTCTAAAGTCTCTCCCAAACCCTAACCTGTGAGACAAACCTGCAACTCAACACAAAACATAGATCTATAGCAGCATAGTATTATGGTTAGCATGTAGAAATCAGAACTAATTCATGATCAAAGCCCAACCATACAATACATAAAAACTATCGCTTACTAATGTATGTTAGTTTACCTAGCAAGCTAATTTACTCAAGATCTATTACTATGAACACATAAACAATAAGCAAGCAATATCACCTCATGTGATCTTGATCCAAAGACTAATCAACAAGATCCAATTTCTCCAAGGCTTTCTTTATTATCCAAAATGATAGAAGTGGAACCTTGGGCAACTAGTTGCTCCAAGCACTCCAAGAGCAAATGAATGAGTGGAAGATGGCAAAAGCAAGAAGATGGCAGACTCAGGTAGAGCATAACAATAGCTCAAGAATGGTGAGGAAAAGAGGTGAGGAGGGTTGTATTTATACCCCAAAGGCAAAGTGAAGGCACTTGGATGAACTCAAGTGTCAAATCATAAACAAAAGAGCAAATCTCAAGGCTAGAATTGCACCATCTAGGGTTTGAAAGCTAGATCTATGGTGTAGAAAAAATTAGAAGGTGTTGGGATCCAGCAAAGAGGTGTGAAGGCCTTGGGATTGATGCAAAGAAATTGAAGGTCCAAATAATTTTTAAAAAAATCATTTTGTGGAGTTTCTAGAAGAGGGAGAGCGTAACTCCTCTTGGAGGAACAAAAAAAATGTGAAAATGAATGAATGGAGGAATTAATAGAAACAAAAGAATTGGGACCATCCTAGGGGGTGATGTGGAAGTCAAAGGAGTCATAACTCATGAGAGGGGCCCCAAATAAGTCACAACAACCTCCACCAAGGAAAAACGTCACTTGCCCTAGGGGCCATATTTTAATTAATGAAAGGTGGGTAAGAGGTTAGAATAGAGTTTAGAGTGGAGTTTTGGTATGGGTTAGGGTTTTGGTATGTCTAGGGGAGGCATTACCACATGTGTGGAGTGTCCTTTCATCTTTCTATGCAAGATTTGGGGGGATTTGGTTGTTAGTGGGTCGTTTTCCCTTAGGGGAAAAATGAAAAGTGAGTAAAGGTTGAATTAAGTTGGGAAAAAGGTAGGAAGAGGTTTGGGTAGGTTAGGGAGGGTCTCTAAGGTGCCACTTTCCACCTTACACTCACTCACAAACTCACAATTACAATAATTTTAACATTTGACTAATGTCATTTTAGCAATTAAAATTGTTGGTTTGACTCTAACTGACTCTAAAATTAGGCACAAGACATAGTAAAAAACTTACTTAAGCTGAGAAATTGTTGAAACTTGGTCCATGGATGAGGGTGTGCTATTCCATTCATTTTGGCTAAATACTATCTTTCTCCTAAAGATGAAGTTTTTACAACATGTAGCTCAAAAATAATTAATTAATTAAATTTTGAAATTTAATTAATTAAAAAAAACTATTCCTAGACTCGTGAAATTAGAGCACAGACCTTTGCTGGCATGGTCATTTACAATAATCCTAGGGTTAGAGATGAATGAGACCACTAAGCCTTCCACCACTTTGGAGGAAGTCAATGGAGGGAAAAACTCAAGGGGAAGTCGGCCAGGAGCTTGTCACAATTAGAGCAACTGAGAATAAAAACTCCCAGGTAAGATCATTGATGGATCCCAAGGTACCTGATTTAACTATGATCCATGCAGACAATTTTTACATTATATACCCTCGCAGGGTTGTGGAAATCCCGTTTACAAAATTTAAGTGTTGGAATTATCAGTACCCAAGTAGAACCATAATTATTCAGCATAGATAAACTTCATGGCACATGAGTTATTTTGTGACAAGTCCAACATCGGCTCACACGAGGGCGTGTGGTTGATCCAACTTTCAGACAGAAGCGGAGGAATCATGCGAGAATCAACACCTACAAAAAGTGATATCTCACACAATCACGGGCACCCAAAAATTTTAACATTAGTACATATTCATAATGATAAATGAAATCAAATACATAAACACATTTACATAATGAAATTTCTAAAAATACAACAATAAAATTACAACATGGAAACTATATCTAGAATTTTTTTCTAAGTACATATTTGACATAATAAATTGAAATAATACAAAAGAATTAAAATACAAAGAAAGGTTAGAATGCGTTACAACCACCCATGGAATGGTGAAATGATGCCACAAGTGCCTAAAACATCCTTGTCAAGGATGACTCACAGAAGACCCCTTCCCAAGTTTGATCAACTTGGAACTTTTTATGAGAGAGAACCAATCAAGTACCATGTTCCTTCTTCCCTTCAACCCAACTTGCAGAATATAAAACCCTGTAAATTGAATATTTTGTTGTTCCTTATTTGCAAGGTGGGAGGCCTACCAATACTCATAATGATATGGTATTGATAAATGAAAGTGCCTTCCATTTCCATATAATTCTGCATTAACATCTTAAGTTTGGCTGAAGAAGAACACATCCACAGGAACCCCGTCATCTTTGCTTTCTTCAATATTTTCAAAGTTATTCTTCAAAAAGATTGGTTCATTGGGAGGTAGGTGGGGACTTGAATCATCTGGATATTCAACATTTCCAAACTCAGGTTCCTTCACCTCGACAAAATAGATATTTGATTCATCCATGGATTCATCGAATTTCCTCATAGACTTCCTTATCTTTTTCCTTTGTAAATTTCAGAGTTTCAAGGGAGTCCAGATATTCAATATATGTTTCATCTTCTACTAGGAGAGCCTCCATGATATCTAGTTGCAAGTTCATGGCTTCAAACTGTTTAGTATGGGCCAATTTGATGGCCTCAAGCTGTTTAGTATGGGCATAATGCATGTTCCGAATTATTTCTTCAAGCTCTTTAATGGGATCTGTTGGAGTATCTTCTTCTGTGTCTGAATTGGTTGTGTCCATATCTGGGAGGTTTTTTTCCCCTCCATCTTTCCATAAGTCATCATCCGATTCATGTGAAAACATGATAGCCTAAATCCAAAAACTTTTTCTTCTTGAAGAAAACTTTGTCAATTTATTTTAAAATGGAGTCGCTAGATGACCAAGTTTATTTCAGATGACCAAGTTTATTTCAGGAAAACAAGAGCATCAAACAAGGCAAAACAAGAAGAAAACAAAGTTAATTTATTAGGTTTGGAACAAGAATGGATATCAATGAGTTCTTCTTCTCCAATAATTTCAAGCAGCCAACAAGGATTGCTCTGTATACTTGATAGGTTTGTTCAATGGAGTAAAAGCCACTTGGAAAGAATCACACAAAGATAACCAATAAAAGTTCAAAGAACTATTCCATTCCGTCCATCCGTCCGGTCCATTCCTCCATCCTTCCGTCCTCCATTCCTTCCATTCCGGTCCATTCCAGTCCGTCCATCCATCCATTCCTTCCATCCGTCCATCCGGTCCATTTCCATCCATCCTCCATTTCCATCCGTCCTTCATCCGGCCATTCCATTCCATTCCATTCCATTCCATTCCATTCCCTTCCATCCATTCCATCCATTCCATCCATTCCATCCATTCCTCCCTCCATTCCATCCTTCCATCCATTCCATCCATCCTCCATCCATTCCATTTCCATCCCGTCCGTCCTTTCCTTCCTCCATCCATTCCATTTCCTCCATCCATGTCCTTCCATCATCCATCCGACCATCCATCCTTCCATCCATCCTCCTCCTCCATTCCATCCATCCTTCCTTCCATCCATCCATTTCCTCCGTCCGTCCATCATTTCATTCCTCCATCCATCCTTCCATCCATCATCCATTCCATCCATTCCATCCGTCCGTCCATCCATCCATTCCTCCATCCATCCATCCATCCATTCCATTCCATCCATTCCATCCATTCCATCCGTCCATCATCCGTCGATCCGTCCATCCGGTCCGTCCATCCATCCATTCCTTCGTCCGTCCTTTCCTTCCATCCATCCATTTCCATCCATTCCATCCATTTCATTTCCTCCATTTCCGTCCATTTCCATCCATCCATTAGCCATCCCTCCATCCATCCATTCCTCCATGATCCATTCCATTCCATTACTTGATGGTTAATATTTCTTAAGTCTAAGTGAATGTTTGAGTAGTCATTGAAATATCTTGTTAATTGATTGTTGTGGTGTGAGTCAAGAGAGTGTTGAGTATCCCGCTTGGGGAAGCATCACTTTGGTTCTTGAGTGCTTTTGTGATTGTAGCCAGTGAAGGTATCCAATAGAGTAAGTGCTATTGGGGCATGCTTGGAAAGTTGTTGAACACCCACACTTCTTTGTATCCTTGTATGTTGTTGTATTTTTTGTATATGGTGTAATAATTTGTAACAATTAGTGTTCTTTTGTAAGTAATAATAACCTTAGGTTTTTGGGTGGTGAATTGATTTATTTGTAAAAATTTTGTAATAAACCACCCCTAAACTTTATTTGACCCCATTGCCCAACCTTAGGCACTAGTCTTGGTTGACCTAGGGAAAGAGGTTGACTTGCATTTAGAATAGACTTGCTTGCATTCTTTGCTTTTGCATCTTAGGCTGTACCATAGCCTTTAATCAATTAAAACTAAATCCTAGAACATAACATTAAAATTAACTTAGTAACTAGAGACTACCCCCCTTGGCTTCCCACTAGGAGTAAGCCTAGAAGGAAGAGTTCGATCCAAGGTGGCAGGTGTGGACTTGGAACCTAGACATTATGTCTCAGAGGGAAAACTAAGTGAGTTGGACTTAGCTCCGTTAGCAAGTGTGCATTAGGGCGACAACATCTTTGGCGTCGTTGCCCGGGATAGGTCATTTATCCTTGTTCAAAAGCGACAACTTATTTTTTATTTTTTTAAGAACTAAGTAATAAAACTTTAGTCCCTTAAAATTATTCGAACCTTTATTGGCTAGCTTTGTGTGATTAAGTTTCAAGTAGAAACTCCATTAAACAATTATGTCATGAGGTATACTACTAGGAGTAATTCAAAAGGATTGTTTTATTCTTTTCCTGAACCCAAAAAGGTTTATAGAAGGAGGATAAATTGCCTTCCTCCTAGGAGGAGGCTACAACTTGATAATCTTGGAGATGAAACACTCACTTTGTCTTCAATACTTGTTTCCCAAAACAATAATCAACCAGCGTGTAATCCACTTCTAATCCTAACTTAATCATGAGTATCTTCTTGAGACCTTTGAATTTTGCGGCAATCCAAGGTTCCCTCATGCAGTTCTTGAAAAGGCTATTGACAAGTTACCCCACCATTTGGAGAACAATGCTATAAGTGTCAAGTCCCACATTTTCAACTTTGAGATGTGTGCCTGCAAAGTATTGTGGGGGTCATGTCGGGAAGATGTCAAGATGACTTTGTTGTATATTCACTTGAAGGTGATCCTGCTGAATGGTTCAATGACTTTCCAGCAGCTAAGTTTAGCACCCATGATGAAATATTGGATGAGTTTAGGAAAGAGATGGGGTGATCACAAGGAATATAGATTTCAACTTGTTTCCCTTACCACTATTCAAAAGAAAGAAAAATGAAACTGTGGTTGAATTTAATACCAAGTTCAATAACTTGGTGCAAGCCTTCATAGAGACATTAAGCCCCCAGATGCAGCTATCTTGATTTATTATGTGAGGCTTTTGAAGGTAAAATAGAATATGCCCTTAGAGATAAAGATCTCAGAACTTAGATACGACACAAAACATAGCTCTAAGGGTTGAATAGAATTTTCTTGAGGCTAGGAAGTCTAATATTCTGGGTTTTACTAGAGGTTCTTTTTCTTCAAAGGTTAATGATGAAAGAAGAAGAACCACTTGGGATCCGAGAGAGGCATCAAATGATGGGATTGATAAGTTGACTCAATTAATCAAGCAAATGGAAGTAATCAGCTAATCAAATCAAACAATTGGAAGCTAATCATGCAAATCAAATGAATGCCATGCAAAATGGATTGATAGCTATGGAAAGGAAGACCAAGCCAATAGGCCCCACATAGGCCTAATGACAAATGGCCTAGAAGACCTCCCCATAATGATCAAAAACCTCCTCAACATGATCAAGGCCACCTAATCCTTTTGAGTCCACCAGCTTGGTAGAGCATCAATCTATACCTTATTGTAGACCTTGTGGTGAATTTCTTGAGGAATCCACTTGTCCAGTTTTCTTAGAAAGATTGTTATAGTGACTATGAAGGAGCAGATAAATATGTGTGTGGCAGAAATTATTATGGGAGGATGTATGATTGGATGAATGATTATGATCATAGAATCATGGAAACTTCATGAGTGCAAATGTTGATAGAAACAGAAAAGTATGAGCCCAAGCCCACACCCCAACAAATTCTTTGAAATGTCTAAGTATAAAGGCTTTACATACCAAAGGAATGAAATAAAGATAAAGTCAAACTAGTGTTCCCAAAGGTATCTCCAACTTTTCCTAAGTCTATTGAGCCTATCAATGTGGATTTATATATTGACTTAGGAGGTTGGTTAAATAATGCAAAGATTTTAGTACCAGTATCATAAATTATGAAGACCCCTTCACAAAGGGAAAAAGAGTGCTTAAAGTCGTGCATGAGCCTCCTAAAAGTGTTATACAGAAACAACCAGCCGTAGCCTATCAGGATGCACCAGTTATTCTTCAGAATTGGGATAGAACTAATCGGAAGAATTTGCCTTTCTACTTTTTGTCTCTACTTGTGAATGATAAAGTTTTACACAAGCGCATGTTAGATTAGGAGCAAGCTCAAATGTTGTGACTAAGAAAGTAATGGAACAAAAGGTGAACTTGAGGATCTCTAGGCATTATCATAACATTTGTGCTTTGGATAGTCAAACCATGGAAGTATTTGGATTAATTAAGGGCTTACAAGTATACTTGACATTTCCAAGCATTGATTGAGATGGACATTGTAGTAGTTGATGTTCAGTTATGGGAATGTTATTAGCAGAGAAGGAAACATGTAGATTTGGGTGGTAATATACAAATGGATTCATCTTATGCCACCATCCCCACTACAGATGGAGGCACTGAGTTAAAAGGGGAAGTTTATAGGAAGGTTCATGTGGAAAAACCCCAAGGTCCCCATAGATGGATTGGTTTATGAAGAAGGGCCTTAGTAGTGCTTCATTTTGTCTAACTCAATTGTGCCCCTAGAAGAACAAATTCAAAGAATGTGGAGTGGATGAAGTATGGTACATGAATTTTGATGGTGTTTTTCTAGATTGGGAAAAGGTGCTGGAGTTGTTCTTCAAGCTCCAAATGGTAAAACATCTAAGTTTGCTTATAGATTGGAGTTTGATGCAACTAATAATGTTTGAATATGAGCTTTACTCCTTGGTTTAGAACTTTGCAAAGATAGGGGTGTTAAATGTCTAAATATTAGGGGGGATTCAGACTTGATTATCCGACCCAACTAAAGAATAAATTTGTTTGCAAGTTTGAAAGGTTAAAAGGCTATAGGAATACAATCTGGGCTATGATGGAATCTTTTGATGCCTTAGACCTTATTGCTATTCCTAGAGAATAGAATTCAAAGGAAGATGAACTTGCAGTAGTAGCTTCCACATTACAACTTCCAATTAGTTTGATTGATGAGAATATTTGATGCAGTAATTTCAGAACCTTGAATCAGGACAATAAAAATCATTGGCAGGGTTTTGATGATATTAAGCGAGGTTATAAAGTTTTTGACCCACATGCATGAATTTCTGATTTTGGCATCAACACAATAAATGAAAGGGTGTAACTATCTTTGAAAATGTTGATAAGGTTAATACACCCCCAAGGCGATTTGTGTCCTTAGAAAGGGACTTTGATAAACTAGATGGTCACAAGCAAAGGAGGATCAAAGAAGGAATTATGTGATCATATAGGAAGTAAACATTGGAGCTGTTGAAAAGCCTTGGATGGTAAAAGATAGGCAAGACTACCCTATAGAAGAAAGAGTGAAATTGTTAAATTATTAAAAGGAATATAGGGATGTTTTTGGCTTTAGAGTTATGATGAACTTAAAGTCTATAGGAGGATGTGATTCAACATGTGATGATTCCTCTTAGGAAAACTAAACCCTTCAAACCCGAGAAGTGAAACCAAATGAACCCCAAGTTAGCTCCTTTGGTCCCAAGGGGAATTCTGAGAGAAAATGTTAATTTTGGAATCATTACCCCAACTAGACATTCTTCATGGTGCTCAAACTTGGTTGTTTCTAGGAAGAAGAATGGGAAGATCAGAATTTGTATTGACTTCATGAATTTGAACATTGCTTGCACAAAGGACCACTACCCCCTTCCCAAGATGGACTTTACTTCAAAATGCTGGATTGGGAATGATTTCCATGCTTGATGGATTTTAGGATATAATGAGATCAGACTTAAGAGTGAAGATAGGCATAAAACAGCTTTCACTACTCCATGAGAACTTTTGAATAACTTAGGATGCCATTGGTTTATCAAATGTTGGAGCTACTTTCAAGGAGCTATGGATTATGCCTTTAGAGGCTTAATTAGAAAATTAATTGAAATATGTCGAGGATGATTTGATTGTATTTTCTAAGGATGGGAAAAACTCATATTAACCACCTTAGGCAAGTTTTAGACAGATGTAGAGAATATGGGATTTCTCTAAATCTGCTAAGTCAGTTTTAGGGTATTTGGAGGAAAACTATTAGGCCACATCATCACAAAAGAAGTGGTCAAGTTAGACCCAGAAAGAGAGGAGGCCATCAAAAAGGTACCTTTGCCCACCTCAAAGAAAGCTCTACAATCCTTCTTAGGACAAACCAATTTTATCCATAGGTTCATTCCAAACTATGCTGAGATTGTGAAACCTATTTATAAACTACTTAAGAAGGATGTTAGGAGAACTGAATGGAAGGAAGAAAGTAGAGGACTTTTGAAACTATTAAGACTTCCATATGTGAAGCTCATGTCCTTATTAGCCCAAATTATGATAAGGAGTTCATATTTTCTCCTTTATACAGAGACACTATTATTGGTGTGTTGCTTCAGAAAATGGCGAAAGGCCATGAACAACCTATTGCCTATTTCGGTCGGGCCAAAGACCGAACTAAAGTATTCCATGTTTGAGAAGCAGGGCTTATGCCTTAGTCAAATCTCTCGACATTTGAGTCTTCATTGGATATTCCAAAGTGATTGGTTATGTTCTAGTCTAGGTCAAGGATGTTTATCCGGTGGAAGGATTAGGCTCAAGGGGTAGATGGATTGCTAAGAATCCAGAGTATGATTTGGAAATCAAACCTACAAAGTTGATTAAGGGCCAAGGTTTGGCCAAGATGTTGGCAATTAATGAAAGGGCTTTGGAGTTGGTTTGCCAAATTAATGATGAGATTATCCTCCTAACTTATTAAAACTTGAGCAAGTAGAATGGTACACAAACATCATATATTATCTAAAGAACATGACTTGTCCAAGCCACATAGTAGGACCGCGAAAGGGCTCTGGGGATTTAAAAATCATTGAGAGTAATGTTCTTACTAGAGATGGGTTGGGGTGGAGAAATCACAGTGGATTATCCTTAGATGTGTGGATGATATTGAATCAAAGAAACTAGTGGATGAATTCCATGGGGATTTTGTGGTGGACACTTTCTTTTCCAAAACTACTACCCACAAGATCCTTAGAAGCAGGGATATTGATATTTATAATATTTTTCGGATGTGCATCGAGTTTGCTTTCGAAAATGTAGTATGTTGGCTTTTCATAGGAAGAAAAATTAGCGGCCTCCTTTACAACCGGTTATGAAGTAGAGCACCTTTCGGCCAGTGGGGTTTGGACTTCATCGGAAAGTTCAGTGATAATTCAAGTAATGTGTATTCATGGGTTCTCATGGCAACATATTACTTTACAAAATGGAGTTGAAGTCATTCCTACTAAGTCAGCTACTGAAAGAGTTGTGATGGATTTCCTAGAAAATTATACCAGGTTTGGGGTTCCATCAAGATAGTAATGGGCAATGGCAAGGCCTTTTGTTCAGCTGAGATGTCATCTTTTTTTGTTTCAAGTATGGTATTATCTTATCACATGCTCAGATTACTATCCCCACAAGTATGGTATTATCTTATCACATGCTTCAGATTACTATCCCCAAGGAAATGGTCAAGCAGAATCAAGTAACAAAAACTTAATGACCATAGTCAAGAAAATAGTTGGTGAGAATAAGAAATCTTGGGATAGTAAAATCAAACGTGCATTATGGGCAGACAGGATAATGAAGAAAGCAGCAACAGGAAAGAGTCCTTTTGAGTTAGTTTATGGATTGGAAGCTAGGTTGCCAGTACACCTTAGCCTTCCTACTTATGGGTTAGTTGAGGATTCTTCCACAGGTCTGGATGCATTTCAGAATAGGGTAAATCATGTCATTGAATTAGATGAAATTAGAAGAAAGACATATGATCAAACTTGCAAAAATCAGAGTAAAGTTAAGAAATCTTTCAACATGTCAGCCAGGTAGAGGGACTTCATGGTTGGGGATACAGTTCTACTTTGGGATAAAGGCAGAGAGAAACCAGGGAAACATGGAAAATTTGACAACTTATGGTTGGGTCCATATTTGATCAGAGAGATAGCAGGGCCTAATTATTTTCATCTTAGCCATTTGGATGGTGAGCCCATCAATATTCCAAGGAATGGGCAATAGCTCAAACTCTTCTTCAGATGATGATCTACTTGGTGTCCAAAGGGACACCCTCTATAATGTATCTCTAACCCTACTCCTTGTATTTTCAATTTTGTATTATCTCATTTAAAAATGTGGATATGTATTTCTTGTATCATAGATTCATTTATGTTGTAGATGTTAATATGTACTTAGAATTTTTTCTTGTATCATAGTTTCATGTTGTAATTATATTGTTGTACATTAGATATTTCATTTTGTAAATATTGTTTATATCATTGATTTCATCTATTATGTATGAATATGTACTAATGTTAATTTTTTGGTGTTCACATTGTGGGAGCACTATTTTTGTAGGTGCTGGATTCTCGTATGCTCTCCATATCAAAGTGAGAAGATAGACCACACGTCCCCATGTGGAGACAGATGTTGACCGCCTATTCAGCTAGGGTTCAACTCATGTGCCATGAAGATGCATCACCAGATGCAAATTTGATGAAGACAGATTTGGTTCTACTTGGATATCTGATACCCCAGCACAAAAATTTTGTAAATGAAATTTCCGCACCCCTGCGTGGGTTGATAATGTAATAAGTCTGCATGGATCATAGTTAGGTCAGGTGCCTTGGGTGTTTCCATTGGGGGAGTTCCTTTCACCGAGGGTTTTCTATCCTCAGGTTGTCGACCGGGCTTTAAGGCCTGGCCGACTTCCCTTGAGTTTTTCCCTCCACACATGCAATAATTTCCTCCAAAGTGGTGAAAGACGCTCTAATGATCTCATTTTTTGGTAGCCTTTGTTTAGGAATGTTGTAAATGACCATGCCAGACAATGTAGAAAATTTCACAGAATTTCGTCGAGTCTAGATAGGTTTTTTTTAATTAATTAAATTTTTAATAATTTAATTAATTAATTATTTTTTGAGCTAATATTGTAAAAACTGGGTCTTTGGGATTTTGATAGGGGTATTTTTGCTCAAAAGAAATGGAATAGCACCCCCTACACCCATAGATCAAGTTTCAGCTCAGTCGGACTAAGTTTACTATGTCTTAGTCCACTCAGAGTCAGTCCTAGTCAAAACAACAATTTTAATCGCTAAAGTGACATTAGTCAAATGTCAAAATTATTGTAATTTTGAGTTAGTGAGTGGATGTTAAGGTGGAAATGAGCAAGTTAGACCCTCCTAACCTTCTCAAACCCATCCTAAACTTTTTCCAACTTAATTCATCCTATTTACTCACCCCATCACCCATCTAAACCTTGCCCTAAGGGGAAAAACGACCCCCAACTACCCAATCCCTTGAATTATGCCTAGAAACTTGGAGAGGGCCCCTCTCACATGAGGTGCGCCCCCCATAGACACTCCAAAACCCTAACACTACCAAAAACCTAACTCAAAACCTAACCTAACCTCTCCTAAAGCTCACGCCCTCTCTTTCCTAGCGCCCCCATTGGTAGAGAGTCACTCCCTTTACCCAAAAACTAACTCTACTCTCCAAAATTAGTAAGTGGGCCTCTATCCTATGCCAAGCTCACCCCTCCTAGCTATCTAACACATCCCAAGACACATCCCTCCATCCAACTCATCATTCCTCAACTCAAACCCTAAGTGGGGCGCCCCTCTCTTAGAGATTGGTGCGCCTTCTCTTGATTTGACACTTGGAAGTGATCCAAGTGCCTTCACTTTGCTTCTTGAGGTATAAAAAGAAGTCTTCCTCTCACTTTTACCTTACCAATATTTGTGCTAAAGTTACTATGCTGAAATCTCTCTCACTTCCATCTTTTTGCTCTTGCCATTTTGCCATCCATTCATTGCTCTTGGGAGTCTAGTAGCAACTAGTGGCTACAATACTCTCACATTTTTGGTAATGAGAAAAAGATTTGGAGGATCATTGGAGCATCTTTGAGTATTCCTTTTGCTCTATACACATGAGGTGGTATTGTTTACTTATTGTTTTTGTGTTGTTGGTAATAGATCTTGAGTTGAAGTATTTTTCTTGGGTAAGATAGCTTTGAGTATTCTGGTTGTCTTATGTTCATGTTGAATAGCTTAGGATTTGCAAGTATTTCGTTCTAAGTTTATTCAAGATAAATATCTATTCCATGCTTTACATATTTCTCTAAGTTTTGCAGGTCATCTCAAAGGATTCATTGGGATAGCATCGAAGAGGATCCTACCCTTGAGCCCTTCTTACACTTCTTGCTTCTTTCTTATTCCATTTAAATTTGTGCATCCATTTCCATATATTTTTCAGCTGTTAACTAATCATAGATAGGTCAAAAAATCAATTTTATATTTCAGATTTCTTTGCTGGAAATTTCTGTGTAAAAAGAAAAATTTTCTGCAACATATTTGGTGTTTTTGCAGCATTTCCAGCAAGCTTTTGCTTGCTATTTTTTGCAGGATAGTGACAGATCCAAAGGTATATGCTGTCCAAAAGCACCTAGGAGGCTTCCCAACACATCTCCCTTGGGTTGGGTAACATTTTTCTCCTTTTTCTCTTTCAATTTCTAAGTTTTCTTGCTTATTTTCCTCATTATTTTAGGCCTAAATCTTAAGCTAACTTAGATTAGGTCATCTCATCTTTAGCTTAGTTTATCTATTTGTCCATAATATTGTTAGTTTAGTTTCTCTTTCACTTCTTTGAGTTATTTTTAGTCTAAGCTACCCTCTTTGGCCAATATTGGAGGGCTTGCCACCACCTTGGCCATTGAAGTGGTGTTTTCTTTCAAGTTTATTCATTTTTCTTATGAAATTTGATGTCATAACTATAAGTATTAATACTATTGAGATAGTTTATTCTTGAGAAGTTGGCCAGGAGCCTGTCTAATCTTCGTATCTTCGAAGACATAAGACTAAATGCCCTGCTTTCCTGTGCAGTTATATTTCAATAGTATTAATCTAACTTGCCGACACCTTGGGGGAGTCATCCCCAAAATTGCCTCGGCTTAAAGGGAAACTAATAATCTTGTGATGATTCATGCTTAATGGTTAAATTATCTAGTTAGTAATCACATAGTTTCCTTTTTCAAGTTTTTTTTCATATGCTCTTAATCTCGTGTTTAAATGGTTAGATGATTTATAGTGTTTTATAAATGCTAAATCTTTAGTAACATAAGTCATTTAACTTGCTTACAACTTTATCATATGTGATCTAGTCTTTTGGTTTAAGATCTTAAGCATAAACTTGTTAAATCTTTCTTTTCTTCATGCTTACATCTTTAATATGATTTAACACTTCTACATGCATGGTTGATGGTAGATCTTAAAGCCTAAGTTAAATAATGTTGATGTGGTGCTAATGTGCTTAATATTCTTTTATTTATTGTGGCATAACCTCACATTCTAAGTCATTTCATTTTCAGATCTACTTTCTAAAGCACTCATTAAAGTTTAAGTTATCTTGCTTCATGGTTATTTTCTCACATACATAACTTAAATTTTCTTTTCAAGCAAGTTTAGTTTTCTGTTCTATATAGCAAGTTGTTCTTGCTTTAATCTCACACTTTACCTGCAAACTTTATGTGAAATGGTTTATGGTTAATTGGCATATCTTGTGTATCATTTCCATATAAGTTTATGTGGCGAATTCTTTTATTTTCAAGCTGTTAAACACACTTTTTGAGCATTTTCATTTTCGGCCATACCCTTAAATGCTAAATTTTAAGTGCCTAAAACTTGTCTAAAATTCACCCAACACATCTAAAGACCCACCCGTGGGTCATAATAACACTTAGAAACATTTTTAGGGGCTTCATTCAACCATCTCCACCATCTAAAACGGGTGGGAGGAAAACAACGG
>SNQJ01S0162114.1:18427-37864 GCA_010110895.2 Picea sitchensis
TGTGTATGGAGCAAAAAGAATACTCAAAGATGCACCAATGATCCTCCAAATATTTTTCTCATTACCAAAAAGTGAGAGTGTTGTAGCCACTAGTTTGCTACTAGACCCTCAAGAGCAATGAATGGATGGAAAAATGGCAAGAGCAAGAAGATGGAAAATGAGAGAAATTTCAGCATAATAGTGTTAGCACAAAGATTGGTGAAGAAGAAATGAGGGGAAGGCTTCTTTTTATACCTCAAGAGGCCAAGGGAAAGCACTTAGATGAGTGCCAAGTGTTGGATTGAGAGAGAGAGAGCAAATCCCAAGAGGAGGGGCGCCCAAGCTAGGGTTTTGAACAAGCAAGTGATGAATTGGATGGATGGGATGGTCTAGGGATGAGAGAATAGGCTAGAAAGGGTGCACTTGTCCATTTAGGAGGGCCCACGTTGAGTCTTAGGTGGTTAGAGTTAGGTTTTGGGTTAGGGGTGAGGTTTCCTATCAAAGGGGGCACAAATGAGAAGGAGGGCGTGAGCTAGAGAGGTAGGTAGTTAGGTTTAGAGTTAGGGTTTTAGCATTTAGGGTTTTGGTAAGTCTAGGGGGGCGCACCACACATGTGTGAAGTGTCCTTTCAAGTTTCTATGCAAGATTTAAGGGATTTGGTAGTTAGTGGGTCGTTTTTCCCCTTAGGGCAAGATTTAGAAGGTTAAGGAAGTGAGTAAAGAGGTTGAATTAAGTTGGGAAAAGGTTAGGATGGGTTTGTGTAGGTTAGGAGGGTCTAAATTTCTCATTTCCACCTTAACATCCACTCACTAACTCAAAATTACAATGTTTTATGACATTTTAATAATGTCATCTTAGCAATTAAAATTGTTGTTTTGCCCTAGACTGACTCTATGTGGACTAAGACATAGTAAACTTAGTTCGATTGAACTGAAACTTGGTCTATGGGTGTAGGGGGTTCTATTCCATTTCTTTTGAGCACAAATACCCCTATCAAAAACCCAAAGATCCAGTTTTTACAATATAAGCTCAAAAAATAATTAATTAATTAAATTATTAAAAATTTAATTAATTAAAAAAAACTTATCTAGACTCGACGAAATTCCGTGAAACTTTCTACACTGTATGACATGGTCATTTACAACATTCCTAAACAATGGTTACCAAAATAATGAGACCATTAGAGCACCTTTCACCACTTTGGAGGAAATCATTGCATGTGTAGAGGGAAAAACTCAAGGGAAGTCGGCCAGGAGCTTGTCTGGTCGACAACCTGAGGATAAAAAACCCTCGGTGAAAGGAACTCCCCCAATGGAAACACCCAAGGTACCTGACCTAACTATGATCCATGTAGACTTATTACATTATTAACCCACACAGGGGTGCGAAAATTTCGTTTACAAATTTTTTTGTGCTGGGGTATTAGATACCCAAGTAGAACCATACTTGTCTTCAACATAGATGAATACTTCATGGCACATGAGTTGACCCCTAGCTGAATAGGTGGTCAACAGGGGGTTCTAACCTAGGATGCACAAGCAACAATGCAAGATGCAAGGGTTAGTATGTTAAGCAAGACCTTTCCCTAGGGAAACTAAGACTAGTACCTAAAGATTGGGCTTGAGATCAACTAAGTTAAGGGGTTGTTCGTTACAAATAGATTACAATATTACTTACAAAAGAATAACTTGATCAAATAAATATTAGATACAAGATTTACAATTCAAAGAATGCTAAAATACAACAAGCAAGCTAACCACTTCAATTATTTTGTGTTTATGCAGGATATAAAGAGATTAAAGCATCACATAACATTTACAAGTGCTGGAGCATAACCCTAACTTACATTAATTTATACCTAGATTAGACTCCTATATCTTGCTTAATACATCCATTTACACTTTATTTCACCTAATTTGGCCACATAGAGAAGAAGGGCGCCTCATCCCTAGATTTTAGGGAAAATTGTTATTTTTAGATCAATACTCAACTCCTGGTTCTTGATTTTCTTGATTTATTCATGATTTATTCCAATTTCCCCCATGCAAAAACTCATCTATTATTGGGGAATGCGCACCTCCTCTTTGAGTGAGATATTTATTCCTTAATTAATGATTTTTGCCGTTACTATTATTAGTAACTACTATTTCGAGTCAGTTAAGTGAGTTGGAACTGCTTCTCTTGTCAGTTAAGTGTGCTTAAGTGAGCTAATATGCATCACTTAACTCTTTTGGACATTAATGAGTGTGTGACATGTATCTTTAGTGGTCTAGGTCGAACTATGTGGTCTCCCTTAGCCTATGACACCTATTTTAGCTATTTCTAGCTTTTTTTGACTAGAATTTCTATGTTGGAAATTCTATATATTCACCTCCTCTCTTCTTTTTGAAGATCGTTGCTGATGTATATTCATTTTTTATTAATATAATTCTCTGATTTATGGAGCAAAAACTTTCTCTCATCTCTTGAATATCAGCGAATTGTATGTGTTCAATTTAACTAGAATTCTAGATCTATCGGGGTTTCTGCAGGAATTCTACATGGTATCAGAGCTAGATTGAATCTAGTGAATTGTACACGGTTTTATTTGCAGGTATAGATCATCAGGAGGTGAAACAAGTAGCAATGGATCATATCTCTCAACCCACAAAACTCATTCTAAATCCTTTCAATTACTTCGAATGGAAGACAGAGATCTCTCTGCTCCTTCGAAGCAAAGGGTTTTACCGGGTAACAATGGGAACAAAGAAAGAACCGACTGCTGTAGCGGAGAAGATAAAGTATTTCAATAAATTAGATGAAGCAATTGGGTTGATATGCATATCAATTTTCAGAGATATCCTCTTTCATGTCAGTAGAGCCACTACTCCCGATGTGGTCTGGACCACATTGGAAGGACTATTCGACAAGTAGGATGCAATGAGAGTGCATCAACTGGAGAATGAACTCATATCCCTAAGTCCAATTCATTTCAGTAACCTACAATAATTCTTCACCAAGTTCAAATCCCTCCTCGTTGAACTTAATGCATGTGGAGTCACGAAAGAGGCAGAACAACTCATCCTTTCAATTCTCTCGAAATTAGGCCCTGAATATTCTGTATTTGTGTCGTCTTTTCAAGCATCTAAATTGACTCAAGAAAAATGGAAAATGCCTCCATTGAATGATTTCATTGTAGCATTGACTCAAGAGAAAGCTAAGTTAGTCCAAATGGGTGCCATCAAGCGTTCCAAGAACCAAGCACTTGCAGCTACTAATGCTCCAAAGAGCAGTGGAAAAGACAAAAAAAAAGGAACGGGTAAATTTCCTGGATGCAATGAGAGTACATCAACTGGAGAATGAACTCAAATCCCTAATTCCAGCACCCATTTCAGTAACCTACAAGAACTCTTCACCAAGTTCAAATCCCTCGTTTTTTAACTTAATGCATGTGGAGTCAACAAAGAGGAAGAAATAACTTAACTTTTCTCTAATTCTCTCAAATTAGGCCTCCAATATTTCTCCTGATTTGTGTCAGCCTTTCAAGCATCTAAATTGACTCAAGAAAATGGAAAATGCCTCCATTGAATGATTTCATTGTGTACTGACTCAAGAGAAAGCTGGTTATCCAAATTGGTGCCATCAAGTGTTCCAAGAACCAAGCACTTGTAGCTACTTAGAATAATGC
This sequence comes from Picea sitchensis, assembly GCA_010110895.2. Taxonomy (NCBI): domain Eukaryota; kingdom Viridiplantae; phylum Streptophyta; class Pinopsida; order Pinales; family Pinaceae; genus Picea; species Picea sitchensis. The sequence goes on from SNQJ01S0162114.1 coordinate 22,074, forward strand.
TCCAAAGAGCAAAGGGAAAGACAAAAAAAAAAAGAACGGCAATCTCCTTAATCGAAGAAGGAGAGATCCGCATAATCTTCAGATAACTCTTCTGAGCCTAAGGGTAAGAAGAAGAAGGAAAGAATACTTTGCAGCAGCTATCATTCCAAAGGTTTTCATCCCAGTACCTAAAGGAGGGAAGATCATCGACAGATGCATAAGCAATCAGTAAATAACATTAACTACTATGCTTGAAAATGCAAAGAAGAAAGATGGTAATAGAATGGGAGGGAGAGCACAAGCTGGTTATGCTTTAATTGATGTTACATCCACTCCATCATCTTGGATCCTGATTTAGGTGCATCGAATCATATATTACATCAAAAAGATGAATTTTCGCATCAAGAAAGCACCAGATCCCCAATTTAGAGAGGTCACAATTCAAGAAGGTGTGCGGAGAAGAATTGTTGATCTTGAAGGGGCCTGCTTCAAAAATGTTCTTCATGTCTCTCTCCTCTGTCCAAAAAATATCTTCTGACTATATCATACTCATTCCAGTCCCAAGGAAGGTGGGAGTTCATCCGACTTCCAGAGTGATTTGGCCAAAACATTTCACAGCTCTGCTACTTCCAGAATGGAATTGCAGATCACGGTCTCGCTTTCATTTCTCTCCCACTTCTAGTTCTATAAATATAATAGAATCCTCTTTATTTTGGCTACAATCTAATGGAGATACTGTGGAAGGTTATGGAATGAAACATTTGGCCATCTAAACTATAAGTACCTGCATCAACTCAACAAGGAAAACATAGTAGAAGGATTAATAGCTATTAAATTCACAAGCGATGCATGTCAAGGATGCATTCTTGGAAAAAAATCCTCAAGAGAAGTTCTTGACAAAGATTTTCAATTCTCTCAGATGATTCAGGATATCAATGGGCCCATTTTCGCAGAGCTTCCCAATTAGTAAGGTTCTATATGTACTACCATAGATGATTTCTCCACTTCACTTTGGGTATTTTAAATTAAAATCGGAAGCATTTGAATGCCTTATAGAATTTAAAGAATTTGCTGAGAATGAGTCTGGGTGAAAGATTAAGATACTCCATACTGATAATGGGAGTATTAACAAATATGTGCAGCAACTTTGTATTGATGCATGTACAAAACTACAACACACAGTGCCATATACATCACAATAGAACGGTGTTGCGGAGAGGGAAAAACGGTCCTTAAAAGAGATGGCTGGCACTTGTATTGCACTATAGGGTTGAAATCTCATTAGCTCCTAAGCCATGGGATGAATGGTTAATTCAGTTGATACATTTCAGAACCCAAGTTCCTTCACAACTCCAAAGGCACCACTCCTTTGAAATGTTGACCGTAAGAAACCAAAAGAGTCGTGACTTTGTATTTTTGTCTACTTGCTAAGGCTCATACCTGACAGATGAGAGGAAGGATTTGGAGCCTCATAGTGTTGAATGCATATTTGTTGAATATCCTAAAGGTGTCAAAGGAAATATATTTCTGGACTCTCACACACTGAAAAGTTCATTCGAAGTCAAGTGAAGTTTGAAGAAGATTCACTGCATGATTTTTCAGAAGATCCTGCCGAGGAACCACTTGTTGCCACTGATGAGGAGGACAGAAACTTCTCTCAAGCACTTTAGCTTTACCAGAGCAGAACTCTTGGGTGTGATGATAGAGGATGTGAGGAGAAGTCTTGGTTTTCCAACCTGGGCTTGCCAACTTGAGCAGAAAACTGCAGATGCTGGGGAATAACCATTCTATGATCCCGGGGATACAAGCATGACTAGGATCACAGTCTTTTGGGGCTCAAACCATGGCTGCCAAGGTAACCTTGCTACCTATATACATACATTTCTATATGTCTCTTGGTTTAGATCCAAAGTCACACTCTAAGGCTACTTGAAACCCACTCAGGAAGGCTTCCATGGATGAAGAGACTTCATGGACAAATAACACATGGACTTGGTCCACGAGGAGAAAGATTTGTTCATGCCATGGATATCATCAAAGACTGCCGTATGGCAGAGATCAAAGTGGCAAGCAAATCTTGGAATTTGCTCAAAATGTACATGCATAGACTACAGACATTTTCAATTGCCAAAAAAATGACCTGATCGCTAACTAGTTTTGGCCATTGCTGTTTCTAGGATGGGAAGCCCATCTACTTACTAATCCAAGAGGAGCTCGATCCATGACAGAGTCAGACCACTCATGACGTCCTATAGATGTTGAAATTGCAGATCTCACTAAGTCCCTTCAACGTAGTGTTGAAATTTTTCAGAACTGAGAGCCATGCCTGGAGTGGTGGAGACAACTAAGAAGGTCACTTTTGGCCACTCAACAATTTTTTCCTCTTTGGGGTGGGGGGGTCTGCTTATGCTCTCCTCTTTCCTCCTTTCATGAGGGAGTTATTTCTAATGAGTACTTCTAAAATGGCCAAGCTGTTCTGACTCAATTTTTGTCATCAATAAATTTAGGATTAAAGAGGGGTGTTGGAGCATAACCTCTAACTTACATTAGTTTATACCTAGCTTAGACTCCTAGATCCTAGTTAATACATTCATTTACACTTTATTTCCCCTAATTCCATCACATAGAGAAGAAGGAGTCTCATCCCTAGATTTTGTGGAAAACTGTTATTTTAGATCAAGACTCAAATCCCCTGCCCTGATTCTCTTATTTATCTTTGATTTTATTGATTTATTCAAGATTTATTCCAGTCCCCCATGCAAAAAAATCATCCCATTATTGGTGAATGAGAACCTCCCTTGAGTGAGAGATTTATTCCTCAATTAATGATTTTTTCCATTACCATTATTAGTAACTACTATTTCGGGTCAGTTAAGTGGGTTGGAACTGCTTCTCTTGTTATTTAAGTGATATTAAGTGAGCTAATGTGCATCACTTGACTATTGGTGGACATTAATGAGTGTGAGACATGTATCTTTAGTGGTTTATGTCTAATCCATTTGTGGTCTCCCTTAGCTTATAACACCTTTTTTTAGCTATTTCTAGTTTTTTTGACTAGAATTTCTAAGTGTTGGAAAATTCCCATATATCTACCTCCCTCTCTATTTTGAGATGGTTGCTCATGTATATTCATTTTTACATTATAATTCCTTCTTGACTTCATGGAGAAAAAAATTTCTCTCATCTCTGAATATCAACAAATTGTATGTATTCAATTTAACTAGAATTCCATATCTATCAGGTTCTCAAGAGGAATTTACAAGATCGCCATCAACATATTACCACATCAACAAAGAAGATTTTAAAGATTTAAGCACAAGTGTTATAAATATGACTCACTCTGCTTATTAAACCCTCAAGGTATTTATTAGATTAAACCCAAGGTTGAGTTATTAAGCTTTCTTAAGATTGTTAAGTTCTTATTAAGATTTCACCAAAGCCACCTCCTCCTATTTCCAAATAACCACTGGATGCTCAAGATAGTATAACAACGAGGCCAACCTCATTTCTTTGGCTAATCAGTCCCAGATGAGTACTTCCTGTAGATACACATCCTATAAGGCCGTGAGACACCCCCTCCGCCTACACCCTCCATTGTTTTCCTCAAGTCTCATTTAGATGGTGAAGATGGTGGTCTGAGGTACTCCTAAAGAGTCTATTAAGCTATTATATGAATTAGGGGTAGACTTTTAGGAGTGTTTTAGAGCACCATCTGGAGTGTTTTTAAAAAAGTTTTACAGACACTTTTTAAAAGGTGATTTAGGTACTTGGTCATTGAAACTCACTAACCTAAATGTGTTGATTTAGCTTTATGAGATTAAGAGACAATATACATATATGCTAAGGAGAGCAAGTCACTAGATGCACAATTATATATCTTGAAAGAAAACAACAAGGGAAAAAAAGAAATAACTTGCCAACCAATAGAGAGATAACTCACACTTATGTTAGATTCAAGAGCATTTAATGTGAAAGAGAAAAGATTTAGGTGTCGCCTACTTATCAAATCTTTAGAAATAAGGGACTTCAAGCATATGGCATATGGCATTATGAGATCTATGCAATAAATAAGAATACCATCTACCTATTGTAGCAATTAAACATTAAAGATTATAGATATAAGCATGAAAGTAAGATAGAGACTGAAATAAGCTTAAGCATGCAAGGATCTGTAGTTGCTGGATTATGAGGCCCAGGCTTATATTTGCTTAGAGAATTTAGTGTATTAGATCTAGATCTAGGAACTAATTATGTAAGTACATTAAGCATTTAAACTATAATCACATATTAAAACTCCTGGCACTTAACCTTTTGGGGGTATTCCTCTCCCAAATAGGTAGGCAATTAATTAGCTTGCTTAAATTAGCAACACTTGGAAAATGAAGAAACAAGCAAGCAAGAGATGCAAATTAAGGGAATAAATAAGTAAGCAAACCAAACAAACAAAAAGGAAAATCCTACCCCACGTCCCAGCTTCAAAAAAGGGAAAAATTGTCAAATAAACAAGATCTAAGATAGATCTAAGCTACCAAAGAGCTCACACGTGGTAGGAGAGGGGTTAACACTCCTTCTCCCACAAATCATGAATCTAATTTCAAGCAAGCAAGCAAGGGGAAGAAATGACTAAAAATACATAAACAAGAAGGAGGTTGAGAAATAGGTACCAATCCCTTTGGGGGTCTTGAGTGTTGTGTGGATGCCTTAGGGTAGCCAAAACCCCTCTCAAATCTGAATCTGCAACTGGCAAAACCACCAAGGTATCCTGCTGGAAATGCCACACACAACCAAAAGAGTGAAGAAAAACTTTGCCTTAGGGCAAATTTTTTCTTAAGAAAGATTTATAAATTTGGATTTAAAAATGACTCCATCTTACTTCAAGCTATGCTGAATAAAGACATTTGAAGGAACAGAAATATAGAAGAAGAGTAAAAGTAAGAAAGGAATGGAGTTTGAGTGTCTCAAGGGAGCCTTCTTTCTTAAGGTTGTCCTACTGAAACCCTTGAAGCTAAACATGAAAAAACCTTGAACAATGATGGTATACAATAGACAATATGTTGCAATTACTAATAAGATGATATTTCAATCCTATCTAGCAAAATAAGATATATAGATTTACAAGCATATGCATTACTAGATCTACCTAAATAACACTTTACCTTAGGATCCAAAGATGCAACCACCAAACAAATCTAAACAATTTTACCTCATATGTATGGCAAGAAGCATGTGCATAACTCTTCCAATAATCCTCCAAAGTTTCTTTATTACTCAAGAAGAAAGATCTTGGAGAAAACTATCACCAAAACCCTAAAGAGCAAGAGAAAGAAAAAGAAAAAGAGAGAGTGAGAAATCAGCAGCATAACTTTAGCTCAAGATATGGTGTAGAAAAGAGTGAGGGTATGGTTATTTTTATACTTGGAAAGGAAAACTCACCCTTCTTGTATCAATGCCAAGTGTCCACACCAAGCAAAAGAGAAACTTTAGGCTAAGGTGCTCCATCTAGGGTTTGAATCCTAGATCTAGGGTTTAGAAGGTGTGGGAGGTGTTTGGGATCACACGAAGGTAAGTGGGAGGCTATGGGATTCATGCTAGGGCGGGAAGGGAATTAAAATAAATTTTAAATTATTTCTATATTTTCCAAGGTAACTTCTCTTGGAGGGCGCAACTTTCTTGTGATGAGGCAAGAAAGGGAGTGTTGGGATGAGGGAAAGGTGTGGGATCACCTTGGAAGGTGATGTGAGGGTTAAGGAAAAGGAAAGCACAAGAGAGGGGACCCCACCCAAGCCACAACATCAACTTCTAGGGAAAACACAAACCTCAGGATGCCAGAATCCTTTGGAGGTGTGGGGTGAGGGGGCAGGGTGTTTTAAAGGGCTGAAATAAGGTTGGATGGGTGGTTAGGTTATGCTTAGGGAGCCTCACTCTAACCTTTAACCATCATTTAACATCCTTTTAAATCATTATTGCTAAATTACAATTGGCCATGTTTGGATCTTAGCTTAAAATTGTTGCCTTTAGATCTGCCTAAAAATTCTCAAGTGGACAAACCTACATGGCTAAAGTTGTTCTACTCTGTTTAAACTTGTTAATGGATGCGGGGTTATTTCCATTTCTTTGGAGCAGCAATACCTCATTAAAAGTCCAATATGACCTAGTTTTTACAATATTTGTTCAATTAATTAAATTAATTAATTAATTAAACTTCCAAACTTAGGAAAAAAAAAAAAAATTCAATTAAAATTAATTAATTAAAAAAATTGACTTAGACTCAACGAAATTCCACAAGCGAACTTTCTAAGATGTATTTTATGTCATTTCATAATGATTCTCTATAAGGTTGTCCAAAATATAATCCTACCTTAGAAACGCTGCTCACTATTTTGGAGGAATTATTGCAAGTGAGGAAAACTAAGGGAAATCAATAATTTAAAAAGCTCAATTGATAAATCTGAGGATAAAACCCCAAGGAGCAGAAAATCCTCCTAATAACTGATCCTGGCTAGTAACTGACCTAGACATGACTCCATATGCAGACCTATTACATTATTAACTCCTATGGCAGAAATTCCAAGAGTATAAAGAGTAGGCCAGCCAAACATGCCTCAGAGAACCAATGTCTTCTGTATTAAAATCTGTATCTTGATGATGCATCTCTTCATGCAAGGCTATGGAGCTGACTCACTCCGCGTGGCTTGAGAGGCGGTCAACATCCTGCTCCACATGGGGACGTGTGCTAGATCTTCCTACCTTCAGACAGAGAGCATATGGAGGAATCCAACACCTACAACAGGAGTGCTCACCAATAACTAAATATAAGAATATATATTCATGATTAACCAATGAACGTTATATACAACATCTGTTATAATGAAAGAATCAATATTACACATCAATATTTCGTTAAAATGAAATCTATAGGTACAATTTTTTTTCAGGGTGGCTACTTCATAATGAATGAAGCTAATACAAAACTGAAAGGCAAGGAAAAGAAGAGATATGATTACATAGGGCGTCCTTTGGACCAAGTTTCCTCTCATCTGAAAAAAGATTTGAGCCGCCATCCATTTCTCGGAATGTTAATGGGCTCACCATCCAAATGGCTGAGATGAAAAGAATTTGGTCCTGCTATTTTTCTGATCAAATATGGCCCTAACTATAAGCTATCAACGGCTGCAAGCCTTCCGTGCTCTCCGCCTTTTATCCCATAAAAAATTGTATCACTAACCATAAGTCCTCCATTCACGGGCTGACCTGGCCGGCTTTAACTCCTGGGATCCGATTCTACAATTGAATACGTTCTGTCCGATTTCATCTAATTTCCAATGATCTAATTGACTGCTCTGAATCGCAGCTCCCGCTTTCAGTGGAAACATCTCAACTGATCCACAAGTAGGAAGTCTAAGGTGCACTGGACACCTAGCCTCCAAACCATACACTAGCTCAAAAGTACTCTTTCCAGAGTTGTTTCTTTGTTATTCTTTGGCCCATAATGCATGTTTGTTTTTTCTATCCCAAGACTTGTTTTCATTGACCATTTTCTTCTAACAATGGTCACACTTTATTACTTGACTCTGCCTCCCCACTCATTCTTTGGGGATAGTAATCTGAGTATGTGACAAGATAATACTATATACTTGAAGTAAAAATGACATTTTGATCAGAATAAAAAGGCCTTTGGCATTATCCGTCACTATCTCTTTGATGGGACCCTCTAAATCTACACATATGATTCCTCTACAACCATCACTACCTTTCAGCTGGTTAACTTTGTTGGAATGGTTTCCCACCCATTTTGTAAAGTAATCAGAAGCTGTGAGAACCTAAGGAATAACTATTACTTGAATTATCACTAAATTTTAATGAAGTCCAAACCCCATCACTAAAAGGTGCTTCTGAATCCACTACAGTTGCAAGGGGAGGCTGCATGAATTTTCCCCAGGAAAGATGACATGGCTCATATTTCCGAACAAGCTGATGTACAGCTGAAAATATAGTGGGCCAATAATATCTCTGCTCTAAGGATTTTGTGGGTAGTGTAGTTCTTTAGGGGCAAAGAAGTAAGGTTCCCTCCATAAAACCCTCAAGTGGGAATTCATCCATTAGTTTCTTTGACTCCACGTCATCCACACATCTAAGTAGATGATTCCATCGGGATTCCTCCATCCTAATCCATCTCTAGTAAAGACATACATAGAAGATTTTAACCTCAAAGCCCTTTCTTATGACCCACTAGATGAATTGGACAAGTAAGATTTAAGATAGAAGATGATGTCTCAGAGTACCACCCATTTTGTTCATGTTTTAATAAGTTAGGATGCCATTATTCATTATTGATTTGGTTAACTATATCTGCTAGTTTCAAAGGATCCTTTCAAATATTCTCTCACCAGTTTCTTGACCCTTAATCAATTTTGGTTTTAATTTCCAAATCATACTTTGAATTTGAGAAATCCATCCACCTCTGATTGAACTTTCTATCATCACTTGAGACAAAACATCTTTAACCGCAGAATAAGGAACATAACCAATCACCCTGAAATATCCAATGAAGACTCTAGCGTTTGTTGATTTGACTAAGGCTTATGCTTGTTTCTCAAACATGGATACTTTAATTCTGAATTGCAAGGCCCTACTCATATGCAATAGGTTGATCATGGACTTGATCATTTTTCTGAAGAACACCCCCAAAGAAAGGTTTTTCTTTGTTGTTGGCAAAGGCACTTTTACCAATGTATTTCCAACTCTTTCTGTGTCTAATTTAAAACCTATATCCTTAGTTATGTGTCCCAATAGTTTTCCTTCAATCACCTTAAAGACTGACTTAGCAGGATTTGGAGAGATTCCAAACTCTCTACATCCTGGCCCAAAACTTTCTCCATAGTGGTCAATGTGAGTTTTACTAATCTTTAGAAAAAACGTTAAATCATCCTCTGATATATTTCAACTAACTTACCAATCAACCCTCTGAGCATAATAAATCCATAGCTCTCTGGAGTGTTAGGGCTCCCAGCATTGGGATACAAACCAAATGTATACTTATGAGATATTCAAAAGTTCCCTATGGAGTAGTGAAAGTAGTCATATGCCTATCCTCTTCTTTGTCCGATCTCATTATATTCTGAGAAACCATCAAGCATGGAAACTTTACTGGACCTGTAAACTATTGGAGAAGTTTCCATCTTGGTAGGGATAGTGGCTCCTTTGTAAGCAATGTTTAATTCTAAAGTCAATGTATATCCTAAGTATTCTCGGTTTCTTTTCCCTGGAAATCTACCATATCTTCACCAAGCTAGCATGCTTTTCCCTGGGAAACTAAAGGAGCCAATTTGGGGGTTCAACTTCTGCCTTATTCCTTTGTCTAAAGGGTTTAGTTTATTCCTTTAAAGGAATCACATGCTAGATTACATTCCTCCCTGTAGACTTTGAGTTCGTCATAGCTAAAGGCCAAGACATCCCTATATTCTTTTAATAACTTGATAATTTCATTCCTTTCATCTATAGGAGTAGTCTTGTCAGCATTTTATTAACTTAGGCTCTTCACTAGTTCCAATTGACTTCAAGGTAATCACATAGTTTTTCTTTGTGTCATCTGCTTATGACCATCCTATCTATCAATATTCTTTTCTGTAGAAACCACTCATTTAGGTAGTGCTTTCACCTCATCATCATTTTCAAAGGTAATTACAACTCTTCTTCTTTTCAAACTTTATGCCTAATTTTGAAAATCTTAAGTGATGGAAGTGTAATTTGACTACCTGTTTGTCATCATCAAAATCCTAATGGTCTATATAAAGTCCGGGGACCAGTGGGTCCTAAAATGACTTCTCATCAAATATTCCTATCAATCTCCATACCCTGGGGAAGCCATAATGTGAAGCTTCTAATGCAAGTCTTCATTGGTTTCTTTGAATTCTGTACCTAGGAATTGCAATCAAGTCCATAGCATCTAAATCATTCATTAAGTTCCAAATTGCATTCCTATACCCCTTCAATGTTTCTAACCTACAAGCAAACTTGTTCTTTAATCACAGGGCGACTCAAGTCCTAACCTCTTGATACTTCAGGACATCTTATCTCCTATCTCCCAGTTCTAAACCAAGAGTAGAGCCCTCATACCATCCATATTATTATTGGTTTCATCAAATTCCAATCTATAAGCAAATTTCAACACTTCACCATTTGGAGCTTGAAGCACACACTGCACCTTTTCCTGCTCTAGAAAAGTCACCATCAAAGTCTTTCATGTACTACACCTTATCTATCTCACAGCATTGTCTAGTTTCCTTCAAAAGGCATTTTCAATGGAATTAGATAAGATGGGTATATACTAAGACTCCTTCATCAGTCCACTTTCTCCTCTTTAATTCATTTTTGGGATGTTTGGGATCTTCAACATGATAGCCTTTCTATATACTTCCTATTCAACTTAAAAGTATTTCCATCCGGAGTAGGAGAGAAGCATAAGATAGATCCATTTGTAAACTACTACCCAAATCTGCAACTGCCTTTTCTATTCATAATAGCATTCTCCAAAACATCTGGAACATCAATCACCACAACATCCATTTCAAACATGATATCCATAAATAATCGCTAAGTGTACTTGCAAACCTTTTATCAATCCATGAACTTCAAATCAACGAATATCCAAGGCACAAATGTTGTGGTGGCATATTCTTAAGTTTAACTGCTCCATTACCTTCTTAGTAATAACACTTGAGCTTGCTCTCTGAGTCCAACACGCAATTGTGTAACAGTTTATCGTTCACAAGTAAAGAAAGGTAGAAAGGTGAATTCTTTTCATTCTTCCGCATCATCCCACCTCCAGAATAATCGGTGTGTGTCCCCGGGTGTTTTCACGACTGTTTGTTTCTCTACAACACTTTTAAAAGGTTTCTCAATGTCTTTAAGTAGCTTTTCCTTTTGAGAAGGGATCTTCATGATTTCTATTAATCGCACTAGAATCTTTGCATTACTCAACCAACCGCCTAAGTCAAAGTTTAAGTCTGCATTAACAGAGCACAATAGACTTAGGAGGAGTTGATGATACTTTGGGTGCACTAGTTTAACTTTTATCTTGACTTTTATTTTCACCCCTTTGGTATGTAATGTCTCTAAACCTAGCCATTTATGCAACTTGTTGAGGAGTGGGCTTACCAAGTATCGCTCACTTGTAGGGAGCATGGCGAAGCTTGAAGTCAGCTCAAATCATATCAGAGCTTCCCTCACTCCACCGCTACTCCTCGATGGGGAGCTCTTTTCTATTTAGGGTGGCTAATCCCAAGGGAGACGTCCTAGTAATCAGCGCTTGAAGGAAAAGTGCAAAGCAGTTTAAAGGGGCTCAAAGTACAAGATATTTCACATATTACTGCCAAAAATGATAGTCAAAGAGAAGAAATTCCAATCGAAGGCAACTGCTTACAGACAAGGCAAATAAAACTAAAAAAAATGTGCTGCAGTGGTTAAGTGGGGTACTTCAAAACATTAATGATCATTCTAATAATATATGAGCAATATGAAATGTAATTATTGGATAGTCAAGGATTGCAAATAAAGACCAAAGGCTTAAGATACTTCCTCAATAAATACATGTAAGAGAGATATTTGCATTCAATATATATAATCAATCTTTATGTCATATCACAATGCAATAAATGTGCTCATACACCATTATTGTTGTTGCGTCACTATGTTGATTTAGGGTGACGTCAGCCCTACTACTAGGTTAATTTTGAAGACAATGAGAAGAACGTTTCACAATTAAGCTTATAAATATGATCAATAACTTAAAGTCTATCAAATAGATGACTATACTACAACGTTTTACTCTAAACAAGGGGTTACAAGGAGGGTTGACAATATTGTTGTTGGCTGGCCACTATGCTACAAAGGACGTACCGACTTAGGGGAAACATTAGTTTGAGGGGCAAAGAGGTGGAACGTTTTTCACACCAAGCTAGTGAAAACAATCTATACCTCAATAGCAAATGCTAAATGACAAAATCACAACGTTTATATCAAACAAGAGATCAAATTAAGTGTGACGTCACTAGCTAGTTAGGTTAGGTTAGCTAGACAAGAGGTGGACGTTTTTGACAAATGATACGAAAATTTAAAACTCTATGTATTATCAAGGGATGAGTCAGACGCAACTTTTAGTCCAAACAGTTTCAAATAAGGCAAGATATCATCAGCTATTAGGTTAGTCTAGACGCTTAGGTTAGTAGGTTTCATAAATTGAGAGGGTTTTGAAAGATTATTTTGAGAACTAAGAGCTCAACGCTTTGTGGCCTTGACTAGTGCCTGGGTTAATGGAGTCAAATGGAGAAAGGATAATGGTTTGAAGAGACTTTAAACCCAAGGATCGGAAGGTTAGGTTTAATGGTGCTGCAATGTATGTGGCCACAAACAAAACCTCTATGAGGAGGCTCATTCCGGCGTAATTCAAAGCTAGGCCCTTCATGCTCCTCCCTCTTTCTTAAGACTCTTTGGCAAAACGGCTAGCTATAAACATAAACCTATGGCTGAAAAGGTTGCTTGGGGACAAGGTTTTCAACCCCTAGAAGCCAAACCCTAGGTGTAAAATAAATTAGCCTAGGACTCCTTCTTTCTTCTTAATCTATGTTTCAAACTAATCCAAGAAAAGATGAACTAGGTGTAGCTTAATGGCTAGGCTAGATTCTTCTAATCAAATGGCTAATCAAGCTTTATCACGGGATACAAGCAACAACCTACTTCTGTGTGTTTTCTCCCCTAGGGTTCTACCGATTAAGCAAATAATAATGAATTCATAAAAGTAAGCAATCTTACCTACAAACTATTCAATCAAGAAGTTTTGCATGTACAATATACTTACAAATCAACAAGAGCCTAATCTCAAATCCTAGTTGTGTTTTACCTTCAAATGATAAAAAGCACCATGCATATGCCAAAGATAATCCTCCCAAGGTAGCTACCAACTCCAAAAAGACAAGAATAACTAAGACAAGAGCTAAAGAGTATCTCACAAGAGAGCAAGTTGTAAGTATTTTTAAATGGGGCTCAATGTCCTCAATATATATCATCCTTCACCTTATTAATTAATAAATATACATTAAAAAAACCGGTAAGGATGATTTAACAATACTTGATTATTTGTCACATTAATCGCTAAAAATGCCAAAATTGAGCTAAAAATGGAGACATCAGCCCCTTATGAGGGAGACGTTGGCACTTTCAGGGAATAATCATCATCCAAAATGGCAAAACGCTATCCCTCCTCAGTCTCCCAACTCCGCTATGAGGAGCAAGCCCAACATTAATTCCCATCGGCCTAAAATGTCTCACTGGCCTCCTCGGGTATGCCCTTATCCATCAAGGCCATCGTTCCATCTGCAGGGGTTGATCCCTATAGGTCAAATCTCTACCAAAAACGCCCTCGATGAGGGTGTCCTTCTTCTTCCATGCAAGGGCTTGTCATAATTCTGTCCTGCCTCTACCATCCCAGCAATCATCTGATGGGCTCCTTCTTATCCCCATGGAGGTCCTGTGTAATCATCTCCCCATGTGTACCGATCCTCCGGTACCTGTCCAATTAGTATGGTTCTGCACATCAAAAACTACGCCTCCATGGGCTCATCACCCTAGATATCATAGAAGTAAATGTAAATCATATTTCATCATTAAAGTTATCAACATATGCATGAAACTCTAGCATATCATCTAATATTCAAAGACATTACATGATCTACTATACAGCTATGAAACTGATAGAATAACCTATTGGTCTAATACTCACAAGAGATGGAAAGTTTCTTTAGAAGATCATTCAAGCCATGTTTTAATGCGGTGGATATGGTTTTAGGGATGTCCAAATGCTAGTAAAAACTAAGCAAGGTGTCACTATGTGTGTGCCTTTGTAGGTGGTGAGTTGTACCCATTATGGATGCAATTTTTTCCATGCCCTTTATTTTCGTCTTGTATCTTTCTTTATTTTCTTTCTTTTTTACTTGCCTCATCAGAGGACACTACTCTTTGGCTTGGTGGCTGAGCCGAATAAGCATTCCACCGTATCTTCACAGAATGAGGCTATCACGATGAGATTCCTTTCCTTGGCTATCTAAATTAAAGCACATCGGCCTGGTCAGGACTCACAGATAGTATGGCAACATTACATCACAATACTCTTATGAAATATAACAATGCTCTGGATGAGACCTCCCATCCTTTTGGTTAGGGTCTTGTTTTTTATTATTATTTTTCTTAGGGTCTTTAGTTTCTTGATCGAGAGTTTTTTATTGCCTTCCTGGGGATCTCTCAAGCATCTCTAGGTTTTATTTCCTATGAGCTTTTTATTTTTATTGCCTATTTTCTATTTTCGAGTTTTTAGTCTTTCTTCTTCATTTAAGATAGTGGCTGAGAGGTCATCCTAATAGTTGCATTAGAATGGGATGGATGTATTTGAGATAAGATGTAAAGTGATATGATGGTGGGAACAGACGATGGTTTCTCATGAATCTTCTTTGGTGGTTAACTAAACCCATGAATATCGTATTGTTAGAAAGTCATTTCAACATCATTCCTAATATCGGTTTCAGTGGATTAGTAAGATCTGCATCATCGAATGAGTGGAATCAATGCATATATAAGTATTAAGCCATAATAATAAATATGATTGATATATTGTGATACCTTGATCAATTACCTCATGGAGCAAGAGTCCCTCTCCGATGCAGGCCTGTATCGATGGTGATGGAGGCCTCTACCGCTGACAGGAAAAGTTCAATGAGAAGAAAGATGGGGTCCTCCGTATTTCATGCTTAAGTCAATTCCTCGCCTGGTACTCAGCGTCTAGGACCATGGGCCTCGAGACATGATCTCCTAGTTATCCCTAGATATCGGGGATAACAGAATTCCATACTTTTCTCAGAAATACTTTTCTGTAGCTTTATCAATATTACCATTCATAAAGTTTCCACTACTTCCATAATCATTAACATCCATCCAATCATCAATGCCACCATAATATCTTTCTTCACACATATTAACTTGTTCATTTCCTTGGTTTCCATATTCGTTTTCACACTCTTCAAGGTAAACTAAACAAGTTGATTCCTCATGAAACTCACCACAAGGCCTACAATAAGGTATAGAGTGATGGTCTACAAAGTTGGTCGATTCAAAAGGATTAGGTGGTCTTTGATCATTTTGGGGAGGTCTTCTGGGCCACCTATCATTTCTCTTGTGTTCTTGTCTATTACTTTGGGACCTCTCCATGGTGATCACCTTATTCTGCAAAGCATTGATTTGATTGGCATGATTTATTTCCATCTTCTTGATTAATTGAGTCAACTCTTTTATTTATTTAATCCCATCACTTGATGATCCTTGACCCTCGTCCTTCTTTCTCTTCTCATCATTGACTTTTGAAAAAAAACCTCTATTGAAACCAGGAATGTTGGATTTCCTAGCTTCAAGCATATTCTGCTCAATCCTTACTGTTGCTTCCTGTGCTGCAGACAAAGTTTGAGCATCCTTATCCCTTAAAGCATATCTCATTTCACCCTCAAAAGCCTCTATATAATAAATCAAAATTGCAACATCCGAAGGCTTAACATCTTGATGAAGGCCCTGTTATCCCCGATATCTAGGGATAACTAGGAGATCATGTCTCGAGGCCCACAGGTCCTAGACATGAAGTGTCGAGAGCAGGATTGACCCAAGCATGGCCCCAGAGGGCCCATCTTTCTTCTTCTTCGCCAGTCTTGTCCTATCAGCAGTAGAAACTTCCATCACCATCGGTTTGGACTTGTATCAGAGAGGACTCTTGCTCC
>SNQJ01S0162115.1:0-14736 GCA_010110895.2 Picea sitchensis
GCTAATCAAGGTTGCAGAATATGCTATCCAGATCAAAGTCAAGATCCATGTTTTCACTCTCAATTTTGGGCTCGTCTGCCTCCCCTACAATTATTTTTCCCTTCTTCTCCACGAGAAGCTTCTGGGAACTATCAATTTTAGGATGAACCTTGTCTGTTTTAATAAATTTGGGTTTCTTTGTTATTGTGGCAGGCCGTTAGAGCGATGCTTTATTACTATGGTGGTTCTAGTCCTTAGGTCTGAAGATGTTCACTATATCTCTACAGAACTGTTGTGGAAGTGCTACCAGTAGTTTATGAAAACGTTGGTTTTCTCCAGACATTGCTTCAAATGAACAAATGGAGGGGATAATATAACCCTCGAGAAATGTTGGTTCAATGAGTGCGAATGGAAAATCTCCTCGATATCTTCCCTCATTAATGACAATCTCTATGCGTGTTGTATGATGAGAGTTTATAAGTAAAGCTTAATTATTGCATACTTAGAAGTGCAAAGGTGGTGGTTACGACAAAGAACATTTAAGGATTGGAGGTTTCGTGAATGAACCAAGATGATGACACACGAATGACATTCCATACTATTTGAAATTAACAATAGGAAGGGATAACAAAATCCTCCGAAAATATTGGTTTAGTGTGCATTAATGGCAGATATTCTTGAGCCTTGCGCCCATCAATGACAATTTACATGGTGCATGCACGATGAGCTCTTAACATTAAATATTTAGAAACAAGACATATATATATATATATATATATATATATATGTATAAACATTATCTAAAAACATTCTTTTCAAGTACTAAATTATTAATATTAAATAATGATATTCTACAATTTAATTAAACAAAGTTATAAAAGGAGTTGTAAGCTTTGAGTCCGGGTCCAATTGTAGATCGCTGAATTTTTGGGCGCAAGACGTATACTGGGCACACGGGGCTTGAGAGCAGGATGGCACACACAAAGGAACCTGTGGCCATAAAATTCACGAGTTATGAAAAAGAATGGCGGGCGGTTGAACTCGTGATGTAGAGATATAGATGGACATGAAATCTGGCACTCCATCGTCTGGGAACCCACGAGCATAGACATGGATTACCCAAGTTTTGGATGCAATATGTACACTCGCAACACGGGGAATAAGAGTTCGATAACGCGTAGCAGGGAACCCGCAGGCAAAAAATTGGCTAAGGAAACGAAAGTGGTCGGTCAGACTCCTGCTGCATATTTCATAATTCATGTGCAACACCAACTGTGTCGTGACCAGACTAGTATGCGTACAAAGTAGGGAAAAAAAATATGTACGTTTATAAAGTATGGGAATCATATTTTATAGATCATGTACGGATATCGCATTCCAAATTTGGCCACTTTGTGGATCACGGGTTCTCGGGATGTCAGGCTAAAAAATAGGCCTCTGTTGTTTCGTTTCCTACAAACAATACTTAGAGTTCCGCGATATACAAATTGACAGGTGGACTTGCAGTCTGGATGATATTTTATAGAGCATGTACACTTTTTGGATCGCGAGTTCTCAGGCTGGCAGGCTCAAAAAATGGGCCTCTATTATTCCATGCGTTACAAATAACACCCAAAATTCTGGGATATACAAATTTACAAGTGGACTTGCGGGTTGCCTGGCTCAAAATTCTACTTCAATTGAGTTGCGTGATATATAAATTCATAGATAGACTCCCGCGCTGGCGAGCTCCGAGAAAGGAGCAATACATACTAAATATGTACCTTTATAAACTATGGACATGACATTTTATAGAGTATGTACAGATCCTTTATTCCATACTTAGCCACTTTTTTGGATCACAGACTTGTGGGTTGGTTGGGCCAACATTGCACTTCTATTTTCCCATGTCCTCCAAACAACATTCAGAATTCCACGATATACAAATCCACAGACGAAATTGAATATGTATTACACATTACATGTAATATGTAGCATAGGTTATCGGGTTGGCGGGCTCTAAATTGATAGACAGACTCCACGAGTGGCATGCTCAAAATTGAATATGTATTAAACATTACATGTAATATGTAATACATATTACGTGTAATAGGTACAATATGAAATGGGCAAGTGGTCGGTCGGGCTGGCAATATAAAAGTAACTAGAAATATGAACATGTGTATCCGCCAGTTCCGTACCTAGAAATTTTTTGAGGAACGAGTAATCCATGGTAAATATGTACTTTTATAAATTATGGATATCAAATTTTATAGAGCATGCACGGATCCCTCATTCCATACTAATCCATTTTTTGGATTGTGGGTTCTCGGCCTGGTAGGCTGAAAATTGGGTCTCTATTGTTCTGTGTCCTACAAATAGTACCCAGATTTCCCTGATATAAATATTGACAGGTGGACATCGAGCTGGCTTGCTCAACATTGAACTTCTATTATATGTACTTTTATAAACTAGAGACATGACATTTTATAAAGTATGTACAAATCCCTTATTCCATACTTAGCCACTTTTTTGGATTGCGAACTTGCGGGTTGGATGGCTCAACATTGCACTTATACTGTCTCGTGTCTTCCAAACAACATTTGGAATTCCATGATATACAAATCCATAGAAGGAATTGAATATGTATTACACATTACATGTAATATGTATCGCAGGTTATCGGACTGGCGGGCTCTAAATTGACAAACGGAATCCACAAGTGGCATGCTCAAAATTGAATATGTATTAGACATTACATGTAATATGTAATACATATTACATGGAATATGTACAATATGAAATGGGCAAGTGGACGGTCGGGATGAAAATATAAAAGTAACTGGAAAACTGAACATGTGTATCCGCCAGTTCTGGACCTAGAATTTTTTTGAGGAATGATTAATCCATAGTAAATATGTACTTTTATAAAGTATGGATATCATATTATATAGAGCATGCACGAATCCCTCATTCCATACTTAGCATCTTTCTGGATTGCAGGTTCTCGGCCTGGCGGGTTGAAAATTGGGTCTCTATTGTTCTCTATCCTACAAATAGCATGCCGAGTTCCACAATATACAAATTGGTGGGAGGACATCAGGATGGTCGCTCAACATTGCACTTCTATTGTTCCATGTCCTCCACGCAACACTGGGAGTTCTGTGATACAGAAATTGACAGACAGACTCCAGGACTGGTGGGTTCAATATTGTGATTGTCTATATGTATAACATATAACATATATGTTATATAGCTAACATTATCTAAAAAACTCATTTTCAAGTACTAGATTATGAATAATAAATATTGATATTGTACAATTTAATTAAATAAAATTAGAAAATGAGTCGCAAGGTTCCAGTCCGGGTCCAATTGTAGATCACTGAAGTTTCGGGTGCAAGAAGTATACCACGCACACAGGGCATGAGAGCTGGATGGCACCCACAAAGGACACCGTGGCCATAAAAATTGGGAACTATGAAAATGAATGGCATTTAGTTTGACTCGTGATGTAGATATATAGATGGACATGAAATCTGCCACTCCGCCATCTGGGAACCCGCGAGCATAGACATGGATTACCAAGTTTTGGATGCAATATGCACACTTGGAACACAGGGAATGAGAGTTCGATAACGTGTACTAGGGAAGCCATGGGAATAAAATTGGTTAAGGAAACGAAAGAGCTCGGTCGGACTCGTAGTGCATATTCCATAATCCATGTGCAACAACAACTATGTGGTGACCAGACCAGTATGTGTACAAACCAAGCAAAACTAAATATGTACCTTTATAAATTATGGACATGAGATTTTATAGAGAATGTACGGATATCACATCCCATACTTTCCCACTTTGTGGATCGCGGGTTCTCAAGTTGGCAGGCTCAAAAAATAGGTGTCTATTGTTCTGTGTCCTACAAATAACACCCAGATTTCTGCGAGATACAAATTGACAAGAGTATGTGCGGGGTGGCTGATATTTTATAGAGAATGTACACTTTTTGGATCATGGGTTATTTGGTTGGCGGTCTCAAAAATGTTCCTCTATTGTTTCGTTCTTTACAAATAGCACCCACAATTTCGCGATATACAAATTGACAAGCGAACTTGCGGGTTGGTTGGCTCAACATTGTAACTCTACTGGTTTCCGCGATATATAAAGTGACAGAGGGAATCTAGGGTTGGTGGGCTCCCAGAAAAGAGAAATGCATAGTAAATATGTACAGATCCCTTATTCCATACTCAGCCACTTTTTTGGATCGTGGACTTGCGGGCTGTAAATTGTGCCTCTAATGTTCTGTGTCCTGCAAATAGCACCCAAAGTTGCGCAATATACAAATTGACAAGTGGACTTGCGGGTTGGCTGGATGAACATTGCACTTCTATTGGATGGCAGACTTGAGGGCTGGTGGGCTCTAAACTAGGCCTCTAATGTTCTGTGTTCTGCAAATAGCACCAAAAGTTTCATAATATACAAATTGACAAGTGTACGTGTGGGATGGTTGGTTCAACATTGTACTTCTATTGAGTTCTGCGATATATAAATTGAGAGACAGACTATAGGGCTGGTGGGTTCCGAGAAACGAAAAATCAATACTAAATATGCACTTTTATAAAGTATGGACATGACATGTTATAGAGCATGTACAGATCCCTTATTCCATACTTAGCCACTTTTTTGGATCCCGGACTTGCAGGCTGGCGGGCTCTAAACTGGGGCTCTAATGTTCCATGTCCTGCAAATAGTAGCCAAAGTTGCGTGATATACAAATTGACAAGCGGACTTGCGGGTTGGTTGGCTCAACACTGTACTTCTATTGTTTTGTGTCCTCCAAACAACATTCAGAGTTCTGCGATATACAAATTGATAGACAGAGTCCAGGACTGGCGAGCTCAACATTGAATATGTATTACACACACAAAGACAAGTGAATGTAGAGGAATATATGGAGTGTCAAAGGAGGTGGAAAAAAAAAAAAACAGTTGCAAACCAGTTCAACAAATAGAGACAGAGTAAACGAAAAACTATTTAATATGGAACATGAGTAGAAAAAACACACCTTTGCATCGATTCCTCTACATCTCTGGTTAGTATTTATTTGAGGCATCTAGTTTTCCAGTTTTTTTCTATGAAGAAAAGTAGAAAACAGAAGGAGTATGAACACAAGTTAACATGTAAAGAAAAAGGCAAGTATTATGTACATATACTAAAAAACATAGAATAAGATGAATAGAGTAACAAATAGTTTTTAGAAGGATGTACCTTTTTTGTTTCTTTTGCATAATGTATATTTTGTAATTCAAGTACAAAACCAACTGTATGGTGACCAGACCAATATGTGTACAAATCAAGCAAAACTAAGAAGCTAGATAATTTGTTTTTCTTTTTTTTCTTTGCAACAAGCTATACAAATATGCTTTGAAATATAGAAATATGACTTTGCAAAATGTTTGATGTATATGTCATAATTCAAGCGCAATACCAATTGTATCATGATCATACCAATATGTGTCTAAGATAAACATATTGTATTGAGGAATGGGCACATTCGACCACACATGGTCAATAAGTGTGTTTTTTAGATGGCTTGTGTTGTGCAAAAGAAAGCGAAGACTGTATTTGCACATGTAGTTTTCCAATTCTTTTGTTCTGCCATTCTTTTGTAGCATGTCAATATTGAAGTCTCCTACAAGCACAATGGGTTCATTCATATGGAAATGGCCCAATGCATTGGAAATAACATCTACTATGTTGGAGAATGTTGCATGGGGAGCAACATACACATTCAGTATCACAATTTATGTTTCATGGAAAAAACTTTTGCAAGCACCACCTCAACATTCTTTTCTTTGATATGTATATGCTCCAAAATTGGTACATGTTTTTTCACCAATATCATCACCCCATGTGTAATGTAACTTGATATGCAATTGTGATTTGGGAATTCTTTGTTTTGCATGCATAATGCCATGTATGTTTCCTGCAAGCACATAATGTCGGATTGCATTGTATCATAGTCATTGAGTATATCATCCATGTGTGCATTTAAGTTGCGTGTGTTAAGTGAGAGAGTTGATACATATGAATTTGTTTGTATGAATTGGTAATCATAGTGCAGTTTCCATTTTGCAGTGGTCCTGAGTCATTCCATTTCAATATCAACTTTCTGTTTGACTTTAAAGTTATCTTTTGTAAGAGGACTTAGTAAATACAAGGAGTCTATGCTTCTGACATGGGATAGTGTTGTGTATACAAGTCCATGTATCTGAATTCTAGTAGGATGAAATGTAACATTATCAAGTGTTATTCCTTGTGATCTGTGGACTGTAAGTTCACATGCAAGTTTAATTGGAAACTATTTTCGAATTTTCAGTCGACCTGTCTTTGTTGATGTCGATACTGGATTTGATATTCACAAAACAGGTGTGCAATCGCTTCTAGTGTTTGAATTATATAGATAAGACAACTTGCTTGCTTGTCGCTTGCCTATATGTGGTTCATGGAACTTAATCCAAAGGACATCAAGTTTTTATGTTTTTGTATAGCCTTTGAGTATTCCATATGCACCATTGACCAAGCCATCCTGTGAATCATAATTACAGGAATATATTTCAACCAACATTTCTAATTTGAGGACAAGCTGCAAAGGTAGAGTGGTTGTATGTTCATGACGTGGCACATTTCCATGGTTGTCTTCTTCTAGGTCAATTGAATTGATGATGATATCATCGCCAAACATGAGCAATAGCATATGGTTGTTATGCATTGAAACACCCTTATTTTTGTAGAATAGGTAAGGGAACGTTGGGTCTGTTGGTGCAGGCCACAAGCACCTCAAATTGATATATGTTAATTCATCATATGTTTGGTTGTTTGTCTGCATTCTGTTTGGAATCGCAATGAATGTTTCATTTGTATGGCACATTGTAGTATGAAATTCAAAGAATTTAATATTGTCTCTCCAGAAGTCATGCGTCATTATTTCCATGCTAACGATAGGTTGTTCAAATATCAACGAATATTGGATGGGTTGTGCTTGGTAAATATCCCCACAGAATATCATGTCAATGTTTCCAAAGTACTTCGTGTGCACATGTTCTATGCTTCTTAGTTGGCTATCAATGGAATACAAGAACCGACTTCCAATCAAAGATTCTTCATCTATAAAGACAATTTGGAGTTCCTCATAAATCTTAGACAATTTATCCAACATTTCCTTGCTAAGTGGAAGAAACTGTGACTTGTTAAAAGGCATTAAAAATGCAGAGTGGATTGTTGTTACACCTGCATTATATGAAACTTTTCATGTGTATGCAACTATTAGGCCCTTTGGTTTCATAGGATCAGAGGAATTCTTTGAATCATAGATTCATATAAGCTTTTGGAACAGTGATTTTGCTGTGAATGTCTTGCATGTTCCTTCTCTGCATGTAAGGAACAAGTGCACAAGAGTGTCCATGTTCAAGCATTGTTTAAGAGCAATGTCCTTTACATTTTTTTGTTGTTCTCGATTCAACAGATGTCTTATTCTGTTGTATTCATTATTTTCAATTAGGAAAGGATGTTTTGTGACTTGAAAAAAAGGATTGATACATTTTTCACCTCCACCTGTTGGAGGACAAGGCAAATCCACTTGTAAGTCATAGGACTTGCAAGGAGTTCTGGTTGTTTTTCGGTTTGTGAATGTCTCATCAGGATTGTCAGGGTTTTCTAGCTCATTAACTGCAATTTCTAGATCACCCCATGTTGTATTAACATTGTAGGTAAATATAGCTTCATTAATGTGCACTATAGTCTCAGAGGCAACGTATGCAACCTCTCATGTCGAGATGTTATGTTTGAATGTCTCTTCGTTTTCATCGAACGGAACGTACAATAACAGTTTTTCTCTACAATAGTTTTCATAGTCAAAATGTTTATTGTATTTAACAAATTGTATCACAGAGGGTTTTTTTCTTTTTGATATGGGCGCACCATTTTTTTTGTAATGCAATACGAATTCTGCTAAGTAGATATGCCTAATAGGAGATGGACGCTGAAGGTAATAATCAACAATAGAGTGGCATAACATGTCTTCCGAAGTGTCAGGCTCTTGTTCTAGCAAAACCAGTGGTTTAAGCACAAATGTGTGTTTTTCAGGTGGATATATGTTTATGAAGACACACTTTCTTGAACTACAAGTGAGGGGCAGGGAAAGTGCAATGTAAACTGCTTGTTTAGCAGACATTTTTTGAAGATTAAGCAATGTGTTTCCAAGTATGCGTATCATTTGTATAGCATCAATACGACTTATTTCATGTTCTTTGCATATTCTTTTGAATGCACTTGTCATAGATTTTTCAACCTTTGTCATATACGAGGTACAGTAGGATGTTGTAGCATATGCATTGAGCACATACTACGCATCTGTATTTTCTTTCCACATAACTGACATGTCCTTGGAGAAATTGTTGTTCCAAATATGGGAAAGTTTTCGTTTGAGGAAATTGTTGGTTGCTTAAGCATACATTGTATGGATTTGATGTAATCATCTTATGATAGATTTATCTCTGTCAACAACGCATTGAAGCTCATCAGCTTGTCAAATTCTCCTTGTTCTAGAAATGCGAACAAGGATTTAGATTTCTCAACAACAACATTGTCATCTAAACTAAGTGGCTCTATGAT
Source organism: Picea sitchensis (assembly GCA_010110895.2). NCBI lineage: Eukaryota > Viridiplantae > Streptophyta > Pinopsida > Pinales > Pinaceae > Picea > Picea sitchensis. Next base: position 8,632 of record SNQJ01S0162115.1, read on the forward strand.
TCTTGTAGCTCTCATTGGCGTCACGGGAAATTTATATTTGCAATGCGAGTTTTTTCGTTTTCTACAACTTCTTGTATGGTAATGTCTATGAACTTTGGCAAGTTCTGGAACCAAATGATCTGTGTTGCATGTTATGTATTTCTCCACAAATTGTTCGATCTCTGAGTTCTTGTCATCTCCATAGACTAGTGCACCCTCTATCCACAACAGTGCGTGGTGATGTTCATTTCCCCTATTCTGGAATTCAGTCACAAAAGAGTAGTCCGATATTTTTTCCGAAAAATGTTTCATCATGGAATATCAATTGTCTCAAAGCATTTATTCTATGTCTATAGTAGCAAGTACATGTCACTGGATCTTTTCTTATGAGTTAGTCAATGTGATTGTTTTCCAGTGTATCGGTTTGTTTTTTATGTTTCTTGTTCCTATGCAGGTTATATACGGTAGCTACCAATGGATCCCAGCAATGCTCTGCACTTGTAAATGTGATGAAAAATGTTGGCAGACCCAATTTCTGGATCATTGCAAAAATAGTTTTTTTTTGTTTTGTTGCAAATAGTCAGGAGAGGTGCGAATATTTTTGAAATCTATGTATCCAATATCAGATTTCATAATTTTTTCTAGGTTTACTTTGTACTTGACATCCTTGGCCAACAACTTTCTTCCTTGTAACTGGCCTTTTCTTATTCAGACCCGCATGAAGGAGAGAACTGCCTCTATTATTATGCGCATTGTTTTGAAAAAAAAAATTGATATGTGATAGGAGAAGTCACCGCTTGAATGTAGCAGCTCCCATCAGACTATTTTATGATAATTGAATCATTCTGTAATGTCAATGGCACGTGGATCTCCATAAAAGAGTGTTGGAAAGTTCATTTCCTTAGAAAAACTTTCCTTGAATATTCTGTAACAGCCCTATCGTTACACCAACAAGCGGAGCAATTTTATTTTTTTTTAAGCTGAGAGGCAAGAAGGTGACGACAACAACAATTAACCTCACCACTGATGACAAATGAAAGCACCTCGTCCAAGAAACGAATAGGAAAGAAGCATGGAGACACTGCTCAACAGATGCACAATCCAATAAAAGACGTGACGACATCCATGAAGAACTAAGGTTAAATAAGAGATCTAGGCGTAAAGGGTAAGTTATTGTAAGGTTACCAAGGACCTAAATGTTATCAAGGGTGAACTAACATAACTCAAAATTGACATGCCTGCCCACGCGGTACACGTCTATTAAGGTAAGTGCACTACTCATCCTTTAAAAGCGATCATACGTTGCTTCTATATCCAAAAGACAAAGCCATCCTAAATGACGAGTCCTAAACAATCAACAAGTGTGAAGATGATATATCCCTTAAACTTTGAGTACACTAGGACTTGATCTAAGGTTATTATTCACATTACCTATTCAAGTTTGATCCATTCATTAGGTGAGTGTTGGAAAAAGGACCATCATTAAAGGGGTTGGATCTCAACCATGCAGTTGTTATTAAATTTCCCTATTTACTTCAATAGAATTATATGAATGCCTTAGATAGTGATATCCCATTATATAAGTTGAGTCCCCAAACTGCAAAGCCACGCAACTACTGCTAGCAGGAATGAAAAGGATATTATGTGTAAGGGATCATTGATATCATAGTAGAAGTTTAGATTGAGTAATATCTAAATTGGGAAAGTGTATCTCATGCCACACAATATGAATTCGTCCGACTGCCAAAAGTACAATCATCGGCATGACGACCATACTTCAACCTTCTCTTTTCACACACGGTCAGGGAAAAGGTGTCTAACTCACAAAGCACTAGATTCATCAGTATCGAGGAGAGGCAGAGGTCTGCCTTCTCTCTTATATATATATAAAAGAAAGGGTAGGTTGTTTCAGTCACTTTAATTAATTCTTGTTTCATATATTATCCTTTATATTTAATTCCATTATTTTAAAGGCGAAATGTCTCAACCAGTTTCATAAAATAGTTATTGCAAAAATTAATAGTTAAATATCTCATCTTAAATCATCTACTGTACTTTATATTAAATCTATCATTTTAAAACCTAAACTTACCCAAGGTAGACGTACTCTCTCATATAATTAATATGATTATGTGAAAGATAAGGAAGGACTTGCACCTAAAATTATGTTATATTATTTGTTTATAGAGTGATAATTGTGTCTTGTTGTACTTAGTGTTGTATTGTGCGATCCCCAACAATGGTATCGCTTTGTCGACCAAGGATAGTTACCAATCCAAAACAAATAGATAATTCAAGCTGATGTTGAGCTAGATTTTTCCATCTTTGTAAGAAAGGGAGTTACTCTTCTTAAAAAAAAAGGGAAGAATGGGTGAATTTACCAAACGTAAAAGGTAAGGATATAAAATAGTAAGAAACAAATTGATCATTTACCAAGGTAAAATATTACCAGCTCAACTTGCATTGGACCAACCTAGTCGTCCACACAAGGTAAAATATTAATATCCAGCCCAGCCGTCCACGCAACCACCGAATCTGCTGGAAGGGGTGAATTAACTTCGCAGCAGTAAATAAAGTTAGTTACAACCCAGTCACCCAAACTCTGCCATGGATAGCACCGGGGAATACGCCATACGAATTTACAGGCACAACTCGCTGCCAAGGAGGTAAGGAAATGACTGGAAAAAGGGGTTTCATCAACGAACGAGGTATCTCCTGAGGGAGTGGGGAAGACGCAAAGGTAAAAGGCAGGTCGCCCAACAAATAAAAAAATTCGAAGCAGATTTCAAAATATTGGAAAATTTCCAACTAAGCACCAACCCTGAATTCAGTGCTTAAAATGGCAACACCTAGTGAAATAACAAGGGAAAACACAGTCCTAACCAGTGACCACCCATAGTTTATATAAGCAATGTTTTCAGTTAAAAAAAAAACAAATTGACAGCGCTACAAAGGGCGAGGCGTGGTCACAACCAGAGGCCAAACGTAGTCTTAAAATAACAAAATTGTGCCAATGATAAACTGTGCCATCAAATTCGTAAATGATAGGGTTAAATAACACGTTTCTTTTTCTTTTTTCAATACCAGGATGCCCATATAAAGACGCAGACAGGGAATTCAATGTTTTTCGTTTGCTACGATACGAAGGATGACAAACGCACCAGAACGGAGATTACTTACTGACAGTAATATAAAAGCAATCACTGAACAACATTCCAGGAAATAAAAGAAATAAACGACTATTTGTAAGGTGTGAAGAGAAGACAGATCGGAATTTAATCGTTCGACCACTACCTGGATACCAATATGTAAAAAATTGTAGAGTGAGGTTTCAAATTTTCATTTCCAGTATGTCAATATAAATTACATCCTAAAATTAATTTCTTTGCCTTACTAGGATATCAAAATGTAAAAATGCATAGTGAGTTTTAATCCTTTTATTTCCAGGATATATATAAAAAAAAAATTATAGCCTAAAATTTAAATTCTTACAACACCAGGATAACAATCCAACGCAGCCAAAAGTAAGGGAACGCAAGGGTCCAATGGGATAATTCATTGAAATGATTGCAGGGACAACCAACATGGACTCAAGAATTTCATACCCGAGACACCTTCGCTAGGAGGAGCAACAATAAATTGGCCAAGGACAACAACAGAGGTAGGCAACTGATAGGTTCGCCTTCGCTTCATCATCCTCTCACAGGAAAGCAGGGCGTTGAGATCCATAGGTATTTTAATGCTTAGGCGATGACCGTAGATCAGGCTCCTGGCCAACTGCTCAGGCGAGAACTGACAAACTAGAGACAAAGACTAAACAACCTCAAGGTCACCATCAACACCACAACGCGGTCACGACATGCGGGAAAACAAGGCCATAGGAGACGAGAACCAAGGAGCTAGGCTAAGAAATTCAGCTATCAATCTAAACATCCAATCTACTTACAAAATCAACATGCAGATCTAATCATAAAACTTACAACATTCTACCATTCAAACTTAGAAAGCGTACCGTTGCCTGCTCTCCCGCTCTGATTGGCGTCCTGTGCTCCGTGAAACTCCCACTTGTCGACTGTTGAGACCTCACCGGTACCTCCCAGCCAACGTTAGGGGTACTCTTCTTCCCCCTTATCCCCCCGAGCCGCAAAGGGGCCACACACTATCCAGATGGTACGTCTAGCTCCCAACTCGGCTCGCAAGGCCGAGCTACCACTCTTATCCGAGCTGGGAAATCCCAACTCTTCACAAGTAAATTAGTCAAGTCACTAATCCGACAACATAACGTTACGCTAACAACCGACCCCCTTTCTTCCTTCTCTTCCCTTTTTTTTATAGATTTTTAGAACTTCCATCTTTCCCTAAATCTCATTTAATTTAAATTTTAATAAAAATCTTCTAAAAACTCTCCTTCGTACAAGTGTCATCCATCCCCCACGTTTCTCCATTAACTATTTTCTTTAATTTATTAAATTGTCTTATTTCTCTCACCCACCTAGAGTTACTCCTATTTTTACTCCTAGGTGTCCCTAGATTCCCTTACAGGTTTTAAATACTTTCCCTAAAATGAAGTTGCTAATTTAGTTCAATTTATAAGGTTCTTAATTGCAGATTCTTTACTAAGTTGACCTCACTTTTTATCATAAGTTCCCCTCTTTCCCTTTTTAAGTTACCTCCATTCCCTAGTTTCCTAAATGTTATGATTTCCCTCTTTCCCCTTTTTATTAGAGCTAAAAATGACAGTTGCAATTTAACCCCTTTTTCCCTTTTATTATTAATTCAACATATTTTTAAACTATCAAAAATTAAAAATAATTAAATTCTTCTTTATATTTTATATCCACAACTTTTAATTAATTTCTTACTCTCTTCATTTACCCCAAAAATTTATGAAGACCAAAATTATTACTTAAAGGGTTTTTATTTTAAATTTTTAGAGATGTTTTCTCAAGGATAGGCAAAATTTTACCCCTAGCAAAGTTTCAGACTTAGGACTTAGATTTTGAACTGGGCGACATTTAATTAGGGAAGTTGTTTTAAAATTTCTTAATGTGTTGTATGTCTTAGTGCCATCTAGGTTCCTTCCTTTATCATCATCAATGCGACGTTCCCTTCGGGACGCACTACGTGCTCCAAGGGTGCCACTCGCCTCTTTTTCTTCTTTTGCGTGACGTTCCCTTTAAGACGCACCACGTGATCCAAGGTTTCCACTCGCTTCTTGACTGATTGGTAGACATCAATAACCCCTAGAGTCAACACTCCGCCAGGTGAACTTGTGGGAGACTAAGGGATTCTAAGGAATAAGGCCCCCGCTTTATTACGCGCCCCTTAGAATTATCGTGATCAATTGTCACAGTCTGCCCTCATGGTATCATGGGTCCTCTCGAACTAGGTAATCGTTAACCTACAGTTCGAGCCACGACGGGAGTCCTAGTAGGCTGTGTTGGTTATTGAGCCTGATTATCTTCCTGATTTAGAGGTCTTTTACTTTCAGTTGTGTTTATACCCCATGAAGTATTTACACCCCAGAAGTATGTACACTCTTCCACATAGGGGAGTGCAGAGGGGGGGGTACCCCCTCTGCAGGGTCCGGGGGGGCTATCCCCCTGGTTGGAGGGTCTGGGGGCAAGCGGCCCCCCAGCAGGGTTTCGGGGGAAAATCCCGTGAAGCAAAAATTACCTTGTAAAAGTATATTGTAATTTCATTGTAAATCCAGACCGTTCATTATAAGGCTGCGGATCTAACAATAGAGATTATGTTAGGGTTTTTTTTCCCTAGAAGACAACCCTCTTTTATGAGAGAAATGTATTATGGCTATGTATGTTGGTGAGTATTGTATTCTGAGAGAGGAGACTGTGAGAGAACGAAGAGGAAGTTACAACGGGTTTTGTTGTAGGTTGTATCCCTTCATTTTGCAAGATAATAATAAAGAAAGGACCTGGCAATTTCTCTGGTGGACGTAGCCCACACTGGGTGAACCACGCAAATCTGTGTCTCTCTTGTATTGTGTATCTTCTATGTTTTGTTTCTGCATTTGTTTTATTTTATTGCTCTGTGGTCCTATTTTTCTAACAACTGGTATCAGAGCATAAGGTAACTCGCAGGAAAAGAGGGTTCCTGGTTCGAGTG
>SNQJ01S0162115.1:14746-28161 GCA_010110895.2 Picea sitchensis
TTGGTCTAAACTTCGTCCTGAAGTTTCACAGTATAAATGTTGAAATAAGTTTTCATAGTATCATATGTCTATCTATCAAACGAAAATGGAACTGTTGGCCCATATCATATGCGTCCTCCCAATTCGCTGAGTGCGGACTATAATTGTCCCACTAGACCTTGACCTGGTCTACCATTCGACGTCGTAACTGTCGAACGCGATGATCTAAGATGCAGATTGACTCAGACGTGAGCGCTCCCTCGTCCGATACCTGCAAGGAACTCATGTCAATCACATGTGTAGGATCACTAATATAATGTCTCAAAATAGATACATGAAAAACATCGTGCCTACGCCTCAAAGAATCAGGCAAGGTTAGTCGATAGGCCATGGGCCCCTTTCTCTCCACAATCTCGAAAGGTCCCATGAACCAAGGAGAGAGTTTATCTCCCTTCCCAAACTTGATTGAACTCTTATGCGGTTTAACCTGTAAGAAGACTCGATCGTCGACCTCATAACTACGGTCGACTCGGTGTGCATCAACATAACTCTTCTGTCGATCCTGCGCTTCTTTAATCCTTTGTCTTATGGTTTGCATTTTCTCTTCCATTTCTTATATCGCTTTTGGTCCTACCAGGACCTTATCCTCAAGTTGATCCCAACTCAAGGGCATCCGACATGGTCTCCCATAAAGAAACTCGAAAGATGCTATCTTAATGGTGTTATGGCAACTATTGTTGTAAGCGAACTCCACTAGTGGCATGAATTTCTCCGAACACTTTTGTTGGTCCATCACGTACATGCACAACATTTCCTCCAAGGTTTGGCTCATTCGCTCGGTCTTTCCGTTAATCTCTGGGTGATACGCAGTACTAAAGTTAATTTGGGTTCCCAAGGCCTCTTGGAAACTCATCCAAAATCGTCCAGTAAACACTGATCCTCGATCGGATATAATACTCTTAGGCACACCATGCAACCTCACAATTTCATTGATGAAAAATCTAGCTATGTCAGGTGCCTGATACCTCGTACGCACAGGAATAAAGTGAGCGCTCTTCGTCAGACTGTCTACTACCACAAAAATCGAGTCATGTGTCCTTGTCATCAGTGGCAATCCAACAATAAAATCCATCGAAATGACCTCCCATTTCGATTCTGGAATGGCATGTGGTTGTAGTAATCCTGCTGGGTGTCTATGTTCAGCCTTTACTTGTTGGAACTCTAGACATCTGGCCACATAGCTGACTATGTCGGCCTTCATTCCCCTCCATAAGAATAAGGGTTTAAGGTCTTCCCTCATCTTCGTGACTCCCGGGTAAGACATGTAAACTTCTCTATGAGCCTCACTCAGGATCAACATCCTCAACTCGTCGTTTGGAAATACGTAAATCTGACTTTTAAACCTCAATAACCCATCGCTATCAAATCAAAATCCCTCATATCATGGTACCATCATTGTGTTTTTTCCAATAAAACCCTCGACCTCTTTGTACCAGTCATCGTCACGCTGTAAAGTGAGAATATTCTCACGTAGATTCATCTGAAGGGGCAACACCAAAAAGATGCGTGGTCTCCGACTCAAAGCATCCGCTACTTGGTTCACTGTTCCCTTTATGTAAGTAATCTCAAAGTCGTACTCTCTAAGCAATTCCGACCAACACTGGTGTCGTGCGTTCAGGTCGCTTTGTGTAAAAATGTGTTGTAGTCCACAATGATCAGTATTTAGTTCAAATTTTCGTCCAACCAGGTAGTGTCTCCAAATCTTCAAGGAATATACGATGGCTAATAACTCCAAATCGTGCGTCGCATAGTTCTCCTCATGCCTTCTCAGTTTCCTCAAAATGTAAGCATTCACTCATCCATCTTGCATCAAGACTCCACCTAAGCCTTCCTTGGATGCGTCTGTGCATACCAAGAAATCCATGTCCATGTCAGGGACCTTTAGTATCGGCGCTATCGTCAACAACTCTTGAAGCCTTTGAAATGATTCCATGCATTTCTCGGTCTAAACAAACTTCTTGTTTTTCTGCTGCAATTCCGTGATCAGATTTGCTATCTTTGAAAACCCCTTGACGAACCGTCAATAGTATCCTGCTAAACCCATAAAGCTACGCACTTCCATGACATTCATCGGTGCAGGCCATTCCATGATAGCCTCGACCTTGGTTGGATCCATGATGATGCCTTCGTCGGAGATGACATGCCTTATGAATCCTCGATTGATAAAAAGAATTTGGACAACTTCCCATACAATTTGTGCTCTCGCAGACACTGTAGTACCAAGCGCAAGTTCTCGTCATGCTCCTCCGTCATCCGAGAGTAAATCAAAATATCGTCAATCAATACTTGGACAAACTTGTTCAAGTACTCGCGAAACACCTCCTTCATTAAACTCATAAATACCCCTAGGGTGTTGGTCAATCCAAATGGTAAAATAGTAAACTCATAATGTCCAACCCTCTTCTTAAAGGCAATCTTAGGGACGCCATCCTCTTTGATCCGTAATTGTTAATACCCTGATCGCAAATTGGTCTTGGAGAACACCGTCGCACACTTCATTTGATCGAACAGATCATCAATTCTCAGCAATGGATACTGATTCTTGATCGTGGCCTTGTTCAGTTGACGATAGTCAATGAAAAGCCTCCACGATTCATCCTTCTTTCATATGAAAATAACAGGTGCACCCCATGGTGACACACTAGGACGTATCAGTGCCAGTCCAACAACTCCTTTATATGCATTTTCAACTCTTGTAACTCCGGGGTCGACATCCGATAAGGCATTCTTGTTATTGGTTCAGTCCCTGGTTTAGGTCTATGGTAAACTCCAACTCTCTCTCCGGTGGCATCCTAGTTAACTCCTCCAAAAATACGTCTGCAAACTCTCTCACCACCGGAAGGTGTTCTAGACCTTCCGCTACTCCCTTCTCATTTAATGAAAGGATCGCATAAAGCTTGCACCCCTTGCACATACTCTTCCATAGCTGTAAGGAAGAGATGAACCTTAGGGAAACTCCCTGGTTCCGACCTACAATCACACGTCTCAGACCCTCATCATCGACCAAGCTCAACCGTTTTGTCTTACAGTTGAGTATCGCCTCATGCGATTCCAACCAATCCATACCAAATACGACATCATAAGATCCTAATATCATGTCGTACAAGTTGGCCCTCGTGACAAACTCTCCCAGGTTAAGGGCATAGCCCGTAACCTTTCCTCCAACCTTCTGTTTGGCTCCCTAGGCCATCTCTACGAAGCTAAACTCATCTGGTTTGTCTACCTTTACCTTAAATTTTCTTTTTGCACTGCACCGGAAATGATACTTTGGGTAGCACCAGGATCTATCAAAATACTAAGGGTCTGGTCAGCGATGGTACCAGTCATCTCAAGCATAGTCGACATATGCTCTGCCTGGAGATTATGCACCGCTGCATGAATCTGATGGCCCTTGACCATATCTCCCATGCTAGTGGATCCGACTGATCCAGATGCTCTAGTCCTCTCTACCGAGCAGTCACGCTGGTAGTGTGGCTCCCCACACATCCAACACCCCTTCTTCAGTCTAGTACTCCTAGTGCCCAAAGTCGAAGATGAATTCTAATAATAAGGCCAACCTCAAACTTCTTGACCTAAAGGTTCTAGGGAACTTGTTGCGGAGCATATCAAGCAACTCCAAAATGGGCCTCGTACTCGGGCACCAAGTGGCTTACCTCGTCACAAGACATCTAACTCGTTGAGTTGACGCTCAATGAATTCCTTAGAAACATACTTCTCCTGGAACCGTCCCCCAAACAGTTCCCATGACACGTCTCCGATGGCCAAGTTCAAAAGGGGCAGGAGCATCTTCCACCAAAAAGAGCGCTCCCCTTCAGTCGAAAGACCACCATGTGGATCCTCATGCTGGAGGTCGTAAACGCAAAGTGTGAAGCACATGCCTTGCTCTACAATTATGATTTGACGACACCACCATTCGTGATACTCATGGACACTAGAAATCGTCTCTCTTGAGATCTTGGAGGATCATAACAACACTAGATAAAGCACGTTGTGGACCCTCAAGAGCACCCTCCAAATATGATCTCCACGAGGACAAGTTATGGTTTTTACTGAACACACGGGTTAATACTCACGAGTTTACTACAGTGGAAAACCTGGTGATCCACACTCGCAGGGTTGAACCAACTCTGATACCATATGTAATAGCCCTATCGTAACACCATTGATGACGAACGCAAGAACCCCGTCCAAGCAATGGATAGGCAAGAAGCATGGAGACACTGCTCAACAGATGCACAATCCAATAAAATAAGTGACGACATCCAAGAAGACCTAAGGTTAAATAAGATATCTAGGCATGAAGGGTAAGATATTGTAAGGTTACCAAGGACTTAAGCGTTATCAAGGGTGAACTAACATAACTCAAAATTGGCATGCCTGCCCAGGCGGTATGCATCTATTAAGGTAAGTGCACCACTCATCCTTTAAAAGTGATCATACGTTGCTTCTATATCCAAAAGACAAAGCCGTCCTAAATGACAAGTCCTAAACAATCAACAAGTGTGAAGATGATATATCCCTTAAACTTTGAGTACACCAAGACTTGATCTAAGGTTATTATTCACATTACCTATTCAAGTTTGATCCATTCACTAGGTGAGTGTTGGAAAAAGGGCCATCATTAAAGGGGTTGGATCTCAACCATGTAGTTGTTATTAAATTGCCCTGTTTACTTAAATAGAATTATATGCATGCCTTAGATAGTGATATCCCATTATATAAGTTGAGTCCCCAAACTGCAAAGCCATGCAACTACTGCTAGCAGGAATGGAAAGGATATTATGTGTAAGGGATCATTGATATCATAGTATAAGTTTAGACTGAGTAATATCTAAATTGGGAAAGTGTATCTCACGCCATGCAATCTGAATTCGCCTGAATGCCAAAAGTACAGTCATCGACATGACAACCATACTGCATCCTTCTCTTTTCACACACGGTCAAGGCAAAGGTGTCTAACTCATGGAGCACTAGATTCATCAGTATTGAGGAGAGGTAGAGGTCTGCCTTCTCTCTTATATATATATATATATATATATATATATATATATATATAAACAAGGGTAGGTTGTTTCAGGAACTTTAATTAATTCTTGTTTCATATACTATCCTTTATATTTAATTCCATTATTTTAAAGGCGAAATGTCTCAACCACTTTTATAAAATAGTTATTGCAAAAATTAATAGTTAAATATCTCATCTTAAATCATCTACAGTACTTAATATTAAATCTATCATTTTAAAACCTAAACTTCCCCAAGGTAGACGTACTCTCTCATATAATTAATATGATTATGTGAAAGCTACATAAGGACTTGCACCTAAAATTATGCTATATTATTTATTTATAGAGTGATAAATGTGTCCTGTTGTACTTAGTGTTGTATTGTGCGATCCCCAACAGTGGTATCACTTTCTCGGCCAAGGATAGTTACCAATCCAAAACAAATAGATAATTCAAGTGTACGTTGAGCTATCTTTTTCCATCTTTGTAAGAAAGGGAGTTACTCTTCTTAAAAAAAAAGGGAAGAATGGGTGAATTTACCAAACATAAAAGGTAAGGATATAAAATAGTAAGAAACAAATTGAGCATTTACGAAGGTAAAAGATTACCATCTCAACTTGCATTCGACCAACCCAGTTGTCCACGCAAGGTAAAAGATTAATATCCAACCCAGCTGTCCAAGCAACCCACTGGCAGGGGTGAATTAACTTCGTAGCAGTAAATAAAGGCAGTTACAACCCAGTCGCCCAAACTCTGCCATGGATAGCACCGGGGAATACACCATACGAATTTACAGGCACAACTCGTTGCCAAGGAGGTAAGGAAACGGTTGGAAAAAAGGGGTTCATCAATGAACGAGGTATCTCATGAGGGAGTGGGGAAGATGTAGAGGTAAAAGGCAGGTCGCCCAACAAATAAAAAAAATCGAAGTAGATTTCTAAAGATTGGAAAATTTCCAGTTAAGCACCAGCCATGAATTCAGTGCTTAAAATGGAAACGCCTACTGAAATAACAAGGGAAAATGCAGTCCCAACCAGTGACCACCCGTAGTTTATATAAGCAATGTTTTCAGTTTAAAAAAAAACAAATCAACAGGGCTACAAAGGGCGAGGCGCGGTCACAACCAGAGGCCAAACGTAGTCTTAAAATAACAAAACTGTGCCAATGACAAACTGTGCCATCAAATTCGTAAATGACAGGGTTAAATAACATGTTTCTTTTTCTTTTTTCAATACCAGTATGCCCATATAATGACCCAGACAGGGAAGTCAACATTTTTTGTTTGCTAGGATATGAAGGATGACAAACGGACCAGAAAGGGGATTACCTTGCTGTCAGTAATATAAAATCAATCACTAAACAACATTCTAGAAAATAAAAGAAATAAACGACTATCTGTAAGGTGTGAAGAGAAGACAGATCGAAATTTAATCGTTCGACCACTGCCTAGATACCAATATGTAAAAAATTGTAGAGTGACGTTTCAACTTTTCATTTCTAGTATGTCAATATAAATTGCAGCCTAAAATTAATTTCTTTGTCTTACCAAGATAACAAAATGTAAAAATCCAGAGTGAGTTTTAATCCTTCTATTTCTAGGATATATATATAAAACAAATTGTAGCCTAAAATTTAAATTCTTACAACACCAAGATAACGATCCAACGCAACCAAAAGTAAGGGAATGCAAGGGTCCAATGGGATAAATCATTGAAATGATCGTAGGGACAACCAACACAGACTCAAGAATTTCATACCCGAGACACCGTTGCTAGGAGGCGCAACAACAAATCGGCAAAGGACAACAACAGAGGTAGGCGGCTGATAGGTTCACCTTTGCTTCATCATCATCGCACTGGAAAGTAGGGCGTTGAGATCCATGGGTCTTTTAATGCTAAGGTGACGATCGTAGATCAGGCTCCTGGCCGACTGCTCAGGTGAGGACTGACGAACTAGAGACGAAGACTAAAAAACCTCAAGGTCACCATCAACACCACAGGGCAGTCACAACATGCGAGAAAACAAGGCCATAGGAGACGAGAACCAATGAGCAAGGCTAAGAAATTTAGCTATCAATCTAAACATCCAATCTACTTACAAAATCAACATGCAGATCCAATCATAAAACTTACAACATTCTACCATTCAAACTTAGAAAGCATATTGTTGCATGTTCACCCGCTCTGATTGGTGTCCTGTGCTCTGTGCAACTCCCACTCGCCGACTATAGAGACCTCACTGGTACCTCCCAGCCAATTCTAGGGGTCCTCTTCTTCCCCTTATCCCCCCGAGCCGCAAAGAGGCCACACACTATATAGATGGTACGTCTAGCTCCCTGTTCACCTCGTAAGGCCGAGCTACCACTCCTATCCGAGATGGGAAATCCCAACTCCTCATAAATAAATTAATTAAGTCACTAATCTGGCAGCGTAACGTTACGCTAATAGTCGACCCCCTTTCTTCCTTCTCTTCCCTTTCTTTTATAGAGTTTTAGAACTTCCATCTTTCCCTAAATCTCATTTAATATAAGTTTTAATAAAAATCTTCTAAAAACTCTCCTTCGCACAAGTGTCATCCATCCCCCACATTTCTCCATTAACTATTTTCTTTAATTTATTAAATTGTCTTATTTCCCTCACCCACATAGAGTTACTTCTATTTTTACTCCTAGGTGTCCCTAGATTCCCTTACAGGTTTTAAATACTTTCCCTAAAATGAAGTTGCTAATTTAGTTCAATTTAGAAGGTTCTTAATTGCAAATTCTTCACTAAGTGGACCTTTCTTTTTACCATAAGTTCCCCTCTTTCCCTTTTTAAGTTACCTCCATTCCCTAGTTTCCTAAATGTTTTAATTTCCATCTTTCCCCTTTTTATTAGAGCTAAAAACATGAGTTGCAATTTTACCCCTTTTTCCCTTTTTATTATTGATTCAACATCTTTTTAAACTATCAAAAATTAAAAATACTTAAATTCTTCTTTATATTTTATATCCATAGCTTTTAATTAATTTCTTACTCTCTTCATTTACCCCAAAAATTTATGAAGACCAAAATTATTACTTAAAGGGTTTTTATTTTAAATTTTACTATTTTAAATTTTTAAAGATGTTTTCTCAAGGGTAGACAAAATTTTACCCCTAGCAAAGTTTCAGACTTAGAACTTAGATTCTGAACTCGGTGACATTTAATTAGGGAAATTGTTTTAAAATTTCTTAATGTGTTGCTTGTCTTAGGGCCATTTAGGTTCCTTCCTTTCTCATCATCAATGCGACGTGCCCTTCAGGACACACTACATGCTCCAAGGGTGCCACTCGCCTCTTTTGTTTCTTTTTCACAACGTGCCCTTCAGGATGCACCACATGCTCCAAGGGTGCCACTCGCTTCTTGACTGATTGGTAGAAATCAATAACCCCTGGAGTCAACACTCTGCCAGGTGAACTTGTGGGAGACTAAGGACTTCTAAGGAATAAGGCCCCCACCTTATTGCACGCCCCTTAGAATCATCGTGAGCGACTTTCGCAGTCTTCCCTCACAACATTGTGGGTACTCTCGAACTAGGTAATCATTAACCTACATTTAGATCCACAGAAGGAGTGCTAGTAAGTTGTGGTAGGGTTGTTGTCCACACCTCTCCCTCAACCTCTCTGGTAGTCATGTGTGACCCCTGTACTCCATATGTGAGTCTGGTCGGCAAGTTATCGTCAGCCTGTATCATTAACAATCATGTCAGAACATGTTCACATCATATCATCTAATCAAATGTACTAAAATCAAAATAAACAATCAAACCCCAATAGCACACTCCCTGACTCGATCCAGAGTCCAAGGGGTTTCGTCGATGCCTCTGCATCCTCAAGGTCCAAAACCCTACACACTCAGTAAAACAGAGTCAAAAGCACATGTCTATGTCAATGTAGTAAAACATCATGTCATCTACCATAATGCATCATAATCAAGGACAAATGTTTTAATATCATAATAGTACGGATCACTTATGAGCAAGTGTCCTCAAAGAATAAGTTTTCTCAGTGCGCCAGAGCGAGATGTTACATATTCCAAGTGGACATTGCACCTCAGCAGGTGAAATTTCGACAATCTTGTCTTTCAAGTCATGAATGCACTATGAATCAGTGAATCCATGCACCAATGTCTCAGTAGGTATTTCATTCTCCGATTCATCAATTGTATCAAATTCACTAGCATTTTTTACATTCCGTGTAGTGTGGGCATCCTCTTCTGCAAGAACATTGTTCCAGTTCTCATTTATACAAATGTTATGTGCTTTTTACAAGGCCCTGGATCATAATTCCTCTAATGATTTCATAACAGAATGCACATGCACTTTGCCTGTATTATAGCCATTTTTGTATCACAAGCGTATTTTCAGATCAACAACAAATTTCATTGTATCGCTAATGAATTATGGCAAGGCTTTTTGCACAACATCTAGTTGAATAGGCACATTAATAATTCATCATGTTAAGCCCATATGGGATCATTTATATCCCCAAGGCATGATTTTTGCAAATGAAATTCACAGAGACACAAGTCTCTCCTCAAGTTCTGTAAGTGCACTTACATCTGGAAGTGGTGTATTACATCTTATTTGCTCAGGGGTTGCAAATTGTGGCAGTTTTCCATTTTCAAGCGACCGTTTGCATGGAAGACAAATTTTTCCACTGGAAAATGGTTTATCGTGCATTTTCAAGAGGAGGTATTCTTCTTGCAAATTAGGCGTGAAAGACTTACTGTTTTTTGAGAAATTGAATTGTTCACAAATTGTAGACGTAATGGAAGGAGTGTCTTTAATTTGTTTCATGTACATTTGTCTCGATTTTTCTTTTGCAGGGAAGTATGAGTAGAAAGTGTTTGCTGGTTTTCATTGGTAGTAGTGCATGGTGTTGCTTCTAGGCCACGAAATGTGACAGTTTCATGACCATTCTGGGATATGCGACCGTACCTGTTTCTATTCTATTGTGCATGAATAAATTTATTTAGATTGTGATATGTGAGTTTCTCTCTAAAAGGAAGCGTAGCAATGCATTGTTTTCTCTCGCGCATGACCTTTTTCAAGTTGTGCTAACTTACTCTACGTATCTTGTCCGAGGGCATGATGACCTAATGGAAACTGGGATGAATTTCACTCGGAATCAGGTTGTCATAACTTACTGTATGTTTTTTGTTTAAGGGGTGTATGGCCTCATCACACCTGGGACGAATTTTACGCATAATTTTTTTCAAGTTGTGATAACTTACTTTACATTTTTTGTTTAAGCCCTGTATGGCCTCATCACAACTGTGATGAATTTCACACATGGATTTTTTGTTCAATCCATGTATGGCCATATCGCAACCAGGAGGGGTTTCATTATCACTAAAAATCATGCAACACATATGCAGATTTGATGTGGTTTGGCTGGCATGGACATTCAACCCTAAACCACTAGTATGTCCAAGCAAAGGTTCATATTGGATATGTGTTGTATCTGTTTTCAATGAGAGGATGTCAATTTCTCGATCATAATTTGAATCAATAGACCAGGAATGGACAGTGCCATCTGGAAAGGTCGACCAGACCTGGATATTTACTTTGAACATGATAGACAACCCTTGCAAACAGAATATGCAACCCTCCACATTCCCTTTTTCATATGGCAGTGCCATGTTTACAAGGTATTCTTTCCAACTTCCAATTGTCGACATATTTTGTAGGAGATATGGTGAAAGGTGCTCATGAAAGCACCTAAACGCTTGTTGGTTTCCACCTATAAGAACATTTCAAAACGAATCTACAGTGTAAATATGCAGCAATTTCACATCGAACTCTGCTACTACCAAACAACAAATTGCATTGAACATACTATCTCCACGACTAGACACAACAATTGTTGTTAGTTGTAAACCATGGCAGTCTATGCGATGCATAATCTATTTCCACTGCGATTCAAGGTCTTTTCAAATGAGAGACAAGTAGATATGAGCTTCGTCAACATTACATATGGACATTTTTATGTACAGTAGTGGTTCATAATGACGACTGACAACATTGGCATCATGGAACAAGATGCAATATGGATTGTAAGATGCAGTTTTGTTAAATAGTAGATATCTTGTTTTTCTTGTCAATGACCATATTCCAATTGATATATTGAGCCAGTTAGACAACCACTGTATACAAAATGTATATCCCCAAAGTCCCCTCTCATGTGCAGGCAAAATTGGGGATGTAGACAATTGCATCTTTGAAAAACACGTTTGGACATCATGTATTCCATGCAACTGTCGAAGAAAATCAGATTCTAGTTTGTATCCATACGACTCCAATGCCTCAATGTCTCTATTTTTTAAACATCCTAGGAAATAATCTATCAATCCATTGCGTAGGTTGGTCGAGGAATAGCGGAAATGCAATAGAACCTAAAATGCATCGAAAAGGAAATCCCTTATAGTATACGAGAATGCATCCAATCTAGAAAGCTCATTGTTATGAAAAACCTCATCAATGTTGTCATGTAGAATGGAGTGTGTATATATTTCATACGACTCAACATATATTACTTCTTTCATCTTTTGAACAGTCATTTTGAACTTTTTTGTTAGATAATTTCATTTTGCATGAAAACAAAGAAAAGGGGAAAAAAAGAATAAAAGTAGGAAAAAAAAGGAATGAAAAATAGGAAAAAAACAAACACGGAATTGGGTACCAATCTTTGTATGTATATTTCAAACTTCTTCTTGTCAACTTCAATCCTCCCTAGTCCCCATATAAATTGAGAAGAAAAAAATCCACACTGGAAAGAGAACCAAACGAAAAGAAACAACGCAAATAGATAACACCATAAATCTACTCAGCAGAAAGATCGATTTGAACCTATTCATTGCATGCATCCCACAAGCTTCTCAAATATTGAAAACATTTCTACAAAATACAAAGGACAGGACAAAGGCAACAACTGGATGTAGTTTTCCGATCCACAGAATAAAAGCATTCCCTGTGTATACACCCCAGCGGATGGTTCCCTCTTCCGATAGCTCTGAATTACTTTTCGAAAACCCCTCTACATTGAAATAACTATGGACATGGCATACAACATATGAATACGCATGGTTTCCAGGAACAGATATTAATAGCACAGAGAAAGATGGTCTGCAACATAATTTTGAGGCAGGGTCTCCCACCATTGAAAAATACCAACGAGACAATGGCACAAAAATTTACCCATCAATGAGGGATGACAACAGTTCAGACCCAAAAACTGCAAACCACAACAACAGGTCCAACAACTTGCAAAGTTGAAGAACAAAAAACTAGTGACAACCAGAAAGAGGTCAACCTACAACTGTAGGACCTCAACTTTGAAAAATTGAATCAAACAAGAACAAGGATCTTGGAATGAACCAATGAAAAATCATTGACCACTGAACCACCGATGTTAGCAAAGAAAAATCCAACACAATTTCACTGCAAACAACACCATCAAAAAAATGAAACGAAACTGTATTGCAATGTCTTTGTACAATAAGCATTTAAGATCACCATACCTGTTAGGTAAACACTTAAGACTGTCAGAACCGTCGAAGGGCATAGTCCTGTGCAAAAATTTAAAAAAAAATGCAGCGTGGCAGGCCTCTTCTCTCGAAGAATGCAAGAATAAAGAAAAAATCACACATAGTAATATGCTAGAGAATGTATTCTAGCTAGAAGAAAATGCTAAAGTAAACATTCGAACTAATGCTAGTATTAATCCACCTTCGACCAATGCATAAGAAAATATATGATTCAAAAAGACCATATACGATGAAATACTTTGGATATGCCAACATATATAACATTGGGAATAGTGAAGTCAACAATAAGACCTCCAATCCGTTGTCCAATTAGATCATGACAAATATGGTACTTTTTATTATATAAAAATCGGTGTTTTCAGTTCCCTCGTTCCAACAATAGATAATATGGAAATATTTATGGTCAATGGACAATCTAATACAAGGTCAATGAATTATCGATCGCTATAGTCCCTCTATGCCTACGACAGGGACTAATAACAATAGTTTCTCAACATCTAGAATCACAATACACAAATTTCAAACACTTTGTTGATAAGGACTTTAAGGCTTTTAAAATTAAATTATTGAATAAATCTATTGAGGAAATTTGGAACATAGCTTCTTTGACCTTCAATAACAACATAGAATATATACATACCTCAGAATGTGATTTAAATCAGGCCATTTTTTCCACAACATTTCATTTGTATAAATTTATTTACCCGTGTGACCAGTGTTATGATTCAATTTAGAGTGTTATAAATGATAAAAGAAACCATAATATCGTATTATCTGTTTCATAATATTCGAGATCAGATTCA
>SNQJ01S0162119.1:7572-21499 GCA_010110895.2 Picea sitchensis
CAATAAAACTGAGTCAATAGAACCTGTCTACGTCAAAGCAGTAAAACATCATGTCATCTATCATAACGCATCATAATCAAGGATAAATGTTTTAACATCATAAAAGTCCAGGTCACTTGCAAGCAAGTGTCCTCAAAGAATAAGTTTTCTCAGTGCACCAGAGCGGGATGTTACAAATATATTAAAAGGCTATAGCTATTCGAGCCTGGTATATTAGTCATTGTAAGGATGCAACCAATATTCTATGGGATATACCTATGAATTTTTTCTGTAAGTTATGTGTGGTAGGAACATAATCGATATCTTAAATTATGAAATTATAAAGTGATGAGTTATAGATCTAGTGGAAATAAAAGCCAGATCCGAACATTATATGGTGTTACAGTACTACTATGTGTTAATCGTGTCAAGACAGATTTAATTCTACTTAATGAAATAAAAATTAAGCATGTACATCCTGAAAACTACAATTTCTGGAACAATCTACCGATCATAAGATAATCATATGGTCAAACATCTTTAAGTACCCAATATATATCACGAGATTTCAATCTGTGTAAACATTTAGAGAAATCTGGAGCAAATGAAAATTATTATAATCATGCATGTTTGTACTGAAATATATAACCATGACTATCTAAAACCATGAATATAAATATTGTATATTACAGAAAGGTTTCCATGAGATATAACTACAAATAGTTAATACATAGGGGATAAGTATCGACTATCATAGAATAGTACTATGAAACCTCACTGTATAAATTATAGAAGAGGTTTATAACTGTTCCCCTCATAATAACCACAAAATGAAAGGAATGTATAAAGACAACATAATGCCTAGGATGAGTCCTTCGACTCTCTAGAGTATAAATCTTGGATGGTGAAACTCGTTTCAATATGGGGTTTCTTCCCTTCTAACAAGTATTTAAAATTACAAGTAAATCTGTTACCCTGGAAGGCCTGATAGCAACATAACCTTGTGGCACAATTTTACATAGTAGCGAACAAAACCTAGAGTCTAAGATGAAGTCCAGTTGTCGGAACTCGAGTACCTTTTCGGGTCCAGCGACCAACGAATCCATCAAACACGAAGCATCCGAATCTTGAAAAGGGAATGGATTGCATGAGTCAGCAATGAAACTTAGAGGGAACAAAAGTTAAATAGAAATGGATTATATCCGAAACAGAAGTAGCACAATTTAATCATAAGGAAATAAATCACTCGCAGAGAAGATTAACGAAATTAAAATACAGAATTATTACTTAGCTTGCGATCGTTGTGGAATATTTTCCATCGACGCCACTGAGCGAATCCATCCTCAGTCGAAAGGGGGAAATGGAACCAAATAATGCTGATGGGTACCCTCATAGGAAACAAGGGCCCACCATTAATGATTATAACCGAGAAAATTCTTCATCGAATAAGGATAGCAAATAAAAACAGGACTATAAACAAGTAGAATAGTAACTACATATAGTATGAATACATAAACCATTGGGATAGCTACCAAAAATCGATTAATTATTTTCTTTACCCTTTCCATTGAAGTAATATGAAGAGACATTCATAAATACACATTTCCAGAGTCGAATGCTTGGAATAAAAATCCCTAAACCGAAAACAATTTCACAGGCGAAATGATCACAAAAGTTTGAAGATCTTCATTATTCCCAACTCCTTGCGAATCCAGGGAATATAGATTAAACAACCACATCAACAACATTGACGAAGAATTTATATACATAGGGTATGACGACGGATATATGAATCACAGTAGAAACAAGAAATAATTTACTAAGCGATAAATATGCCGAAGACACCCAATGTAAGATGAAGGCCTTTGGGCATTAAAAAAGTTACACATTGGGATCCTTATTT
Organism: Picea sitchensis; assembly: GCA_010110895.2. Classification (NCBI taxonomy): domain Eukaryota; kingdom Viridiplantae; phylum Streptophyta; class Pinopsida; order Pinales; family Pinaceae; genus Picea; species Picea sitchensis. The sequence continues at coordinate 9,455 of SNQJ01S0162119.1, forward strand.
ACTCTTAGGGATCCCTGTCACTTATATGCAAAAAATCATGACAAGAGGGGCAATAAACCTTCGAATCCTTAACACCGGAAAATGAATCATAACCAGGAATGTAGTCTCTTAATCGAGTTATACCGAGTTTAGACCTACATTACGGAACTGGAGTCGTGTAGAACTTACCTTTGAAATAGAACAATGGCTTGTAGACTGGCGACTCTCCCATCCCCTTCGAAATCCATTATAGTTAGAGCCTTCTATGAGGGTTCGTAGAGGAAAGGATACCTATTGCAGAATAACGGGAGATAAGTAAAGAAATCCAACACAGAATAGGAAATCTCGGGCGACCCAACAAACCCATAAACACAAAACCAGAGAAAATCAATACCAACAGAGTCTTCAATATTTAAGATTCCCGAATTCGAGGGAAAAAGAAAATAACACAGAGTCTTTGGCTTACTGTGTATAGGGAACACCAAGGAATAAACGCCTCCATATGCTCCACCCAAGTCGCGTCCTCCCAAGACCACCAACCTCTTATAGAGTTAAGAGCTACCACAGGGTTGCACTAAGGCATTTTCTTTCATTTTGGAAATACCTAGACACAGGCGGGAGACAACATTAATCACCTACCCACTCTTCACAGAAGTAGAGTAATGGTGATAGTATGCAACAATATTCTACCATGTGAATGAGGTTAGGTGGCAGGGTTTCATTGACACATCATCGAGTTATAAACCTCGGAAGGTGCCTGTGCATATCACCTTTACTCAGGCTGGATAGGGGCTTTAACTCATGACCTAACAAGTACATCAGTTAACTTTACACCAAGTCTATGTGAGGGAGATGACTTCGTTAGGGGCATTCCTAATACAACTGATAAATCTAGGTCTCGTCAGTTGGAATGAGACTAACTGGTTTGTTAACCTTAACGCTTTTGGGAAGGAGGACTAGCACACTTGAACCCTTCAACGATGACAACCGTCAACCCACCACAAGTTTGGAGTCATGGTTGGGTAAGGGTAATCATGACAGAGTGTATCATTCGAACAATTTTAACAAAGTTTTAAAGTCCCTCATTAATCTAAGACTAGTGATCTTTAATACGAGTAGTTCCTTTCGGAACCCAATACCTCTCGTATAGGTGCTCGTATGTATAAGAAACAATAATTTTATACCTTAATGTTTAACACTTTATAAAGCTATGTCTCAGGATGGGCCTTTACCCCTTTTGCTAACTTTTGTTAGTAAACTGAGGAACTATTTTTTTTAACGAGTTTAGCTTTGTAACCTTTATATATATGGTTTTTAGATAACCAGAGACATTTAAAGATAAAATTCTCTTACAAAGGAAGGTAGTTGTATCTAAAACAATAGTGACCATATCCCTTATGGGAGTGATAGTATCAACACCTAATCACATACAATAACCTTGAGACCTTCGAAACAAGTTGATCGAAGAAAAGGAAATTTTAATGTCATTAAGATTTTTTTATTTTTTATTTTGGAATTTTGAGGTTCATTACACCAAATAACTCTATCAAATGCTTTGGAGAGATGAAATTTCAAAGTTAAATATTTTAGGTTAGTGGTCTTGATTGAGTTAATCCCTTCTTGTGTTTCTCTCACAACCTCATGAATTTGTCACCCTTCTAGAAACCCAAACTATTTAGAGGAAATGCTCCTAGAGAGAATGCTTTTTAGGCTTTGAAACATGACCTTGGAGATGATTTTGTAAATGAAGTTATACAATGAAATTGGTTTGAATCTCTCAAATCTTGAAGTGTCGTCAAACTTAGGAATTAGTGCTATGGAAGTTGAGTTAAAGGTTGCTAAGGTTTTGTTTGTTGATCGTGAGCACTCAACCACCCTTTGAAGGTCCTCTTCAATGAAATCATAGAACCAAAAAATGAATTCTATTGGGAGTCCATCTGGGCCAATACTTTTATATTTTTGAAATATCTATATGGTTCATAAGAGTTATGACTTCTTCCATTAGATTTTGATTGTTCTCTTGACTAAAAAACTTTGGAAAAATGTTTGCCAATCTGATTACTGCTACAATGGTGGATCTAAATTCCTCTTTGAATAGAGTATTAAAGTAGTTTGCCTCTTCGGATTTCATTTTAGGAAAGTATGTTTCCGAATATTCATCATTTTTTTCATTCTCCAAACATAATTTATATTTTTTCGACAGTTTGCAAGTCTATGAATTTTATTTATTTATATTTTTGTCCCCTACGACAACTAGATATGTTGAATTTTAATCCTCCATTATTCTTCTTTATCTAGCAAAAATTTTCTCTTTTTATCTTCTAAAAGTGTTATCTAATTTTTTTGATCTTCTAACAATAATCCAAAGCCCTCTCTGTTATAACACAAATTTAGGTGTTCTTCAATCTCTAATAGATTTCTTTCATCTTTCTTATAGTTCTCAACAAACCACTTGACATCAGTTTGTTTTTCCAATTTTAGGTTTTGGTGAAACTATATAGGATTAGATTCAAGGATATAACCATCAAAGGGCTTCCATAACTCATTTTTTCTCAAAAAATGCTCATCCTTTAGCCAATAAAGGTTTAGTTTGAATGGGTTGAGTGGCTTCCCTTGGATAGGAGCCATTTATAAAATAACATGGATGTGATCCAAATATCCTCCTATAGATACTCACTATCTGAATTAGGGGAAGTTTGCGGTCTAAAATGGGCCTCCTAAGGAAAACAATAAATAATAAATAAGAGTTACGGATTTTCAAAAGGAAAGAAATAAAACTATTTTTTAATCGTATTTTCAACTTATCTCCTTATAGGTTTACTCAAACTTCAAGTGTAGGAACTTGTTTGATGCATAATTAAATTCCTCATCCAATGAGTACCCACATTTCTGTAGGAATATTCAATAATACCGACTGGGGGGGGTGAATGAGTATTAGGCACGTTTTACCATTTTTGACCACAACATGTAAAAATCAAGTTATAAAACATTTATCACTTATGATTGCATTCAAGATATCATAAACATATAACAAAAAATACACAGTACACAAGAATTTTATGTGAAAACCCAAATGGGAGAAAACCACAAAACACTTTTTAATGTATCAGAAGATTACATCACTGGAAGCAACAATTTCCAAAAATTATCCATCACCAACTCAAAGGAGGCATCGACCCCCTAGTTTATAGGCTCCAACCCGAAGGAAGCTACAACTCACTAAATTATCAAGATTCAACTCGAAGGAGGCTCCAACCCCATTTCCTTGGCCCTTCATTCCTGCCTTAAATATAAATAAGAGAATCAACCTGTCACTGTTACTGTCACTGATACTGACACATCATCATCATCAAAACTAGTTCAAACCCAATAGAACACAAAATCTTATGCCGAGATCTCCAAAATATCCCCCAAATCATATGTCAAAAATCACCAATATATACCTCAATCAAGTACCAAAACCTCCAAGATATGTCTCACATACGTATAGAAAAACATACCTTTCATCACGTGAAAACCCTAGTGCATGAGATATCATATCATCAAACCTTCCTCAACTTCAACATCAAGAAAATAGTGTCTTCTTCAAACCCTTCCTCAACCTCGTGAGACTGGACTGTGCAATGAGTTGGGCCTTGTGTGATGAGTCTTGGACAACCAGTGGGGTCCTCACATGACACACTATACTTGACCCGTGGGGGTCACTTCATATAGGGTTTCCTAAAAACCCTTCTCACATTTGCAGCTACGAGAACTCCCTCCTTCAAACAACTCGACTACTTCACTTGCACTAAGAGATCACAAGCTTCCTTGATGAAAATGAGAGGCTCTCGATGTGTATTTATATTCTTCCAAGTAAGTCCTTTACCTGTCTTTAGGAATGACCTATCACTTCTTGTTTACAACTGTTTTTGTCCTTTACTTGATTTTGGGGCTGACTTATAACTTCTTGTTTGCAACCATTCAGGGGAAAACTTTACATGATCATATTTAAAAGGGAATATCCTCTTAATTGTGAGGAAACACATGTTGTGACACCTACCGTTTGAAACTTTTTGACGAGGCCTATCAATCCATGGAGGTTTTTCATGCACTTGAAATGTCCTTCATACTCTTTTTCTTCAATCAAATATAGGCTCCATGACCACACCTCTTGGGCTTCCTAACCATATTTTTAGGGATTCTTGACCATACATTGTAACTTATTTTCTTAACAACTAGGGATTCTTGTAGGATTCTTCAAAGAGTCTTCCCGTGTGGGCCATGCTTATAGATATGCCATAAGGGGACCACTTTCAAGACTCCTTCAAATAAATATGTCACTTCTATGGGATTCAGGACCTACTTCAGGGATTTTTCTAGGGTTGACATCAATGAAAACTAATTTTCCAACAATCTCCCCATTTTCCATTGATGAAAACACTCATACTACCCCTATGACCATTTCTCCCCCTGTCTTCATGCATTTGATATTTCTCTCCCCCTTTGACATCAATGGTAAAGGGTAACTCCCCATGGCATTTTTTCTCACCTTGTCTTCTTTGAAAAATACCATGTGGATCAATGTGGGGCATAAACTACTCCCAGTTTCTATATAAGATACTCAAAGGTTTCCCTTAGGAGAGGTTTGGTGAAGATATCTACAATTTTTTCTTTTGTCCCAATGTACCCCAAATTGATATTCTTTTCTGTGACTTGTTCCCATATAAAGTGGAACTTGATAGGAATATGTTTGGTTTTTGAATGCATCAATCGATTCTTGGAGATGATTATAGCATTGGTATTGTCACAGAATATTGAAATAGGCTTGTCATATTTTACTTGCATGTCTTACAATGTTTTCTTCATCTAGAGGACTTGAGTGCAACATGCAGTTGCTACAATATATTCTACTTCTACTATGGAAAATGATACTCAACACTTATTCTTTCTCAACTAGGACTCTAGACAATCACCCAAGTAGAAGGTTGCTCAGCTGGTACTTCTTCTATCATCAATGCTTCCTGCCCAATTTGCATCTATGTAGGCGACCATAGTGAACGCATTCCCTTTCAGATACCAAATTCCAAACTCTGATGTTCCTTTGAGATATATGAAGATCCTCTTTACTGCTATAACATGGGTTTCCTTTAGTGTTTCTTGAAATATTGCAACCTATCCAATTTCTTGAATCATGTCTAGTCTTGAGGTGGTCACATAGAGTAGGCTGCCAATCATCGATCTATAGAGTCTCTGATCTGCTTCTTTAGATTCATCATCTTTTCTTAGCTTGTAACCAATCACCATATGAGTACTTATAGGTTTTAAATATTCCATTCTAAAATTATTCAACATTTCTTTGATGTACTTGGTTTGGGAGATGAAGGTACCTTCATATAACTGAGATATCTCGAGTCCCAAGTAGAAATCAAATTCACCAAGTAGGGACATTTTGAACTCACTCTACATGTCCTTGGTAAAATTTTGACTCAACCTATCATCATCACTTCCAAATATGATGTCATACACATATAATTCAATGATAAGTATGTTGTCCAGACCGACTTTTATGTAGAGATTGTTATATACATTGCCCTTTTTGAATCCTTGTTGCTGTAATTATTTGTCTAGTCTTGAATACCAGGCTCTAGGGGCTTGTTTGAGTCCATATAGATCTTTCTTCAATCTGCAAACATAATCTTCCCTTTTTGATAGTAGAAACACTTCGAGTTGTTGAATGTATACTTATTCTTCTAATTCTCCATTCAGAAATGTTGATTTTACATCCATATGATAGACTGTCATTATTTTAGAAAATGCATAGGCCAAGATCATTCTGATTACTTCCATTATGGAAACATGGGCACATGTTTCTTCAAAATCTATTCCTTCAACTTGAGCATATCCCTTTCATACCAACCTTTCTTTGTTTCTGGTTACTTTTCCATCTTCATTTAGTTTGTTTCTAAACACCCATTTTGTACCAATCACGTTTTTGTACTTAGGTCTTGGAACTAGTTTCCATGTCTCATTCTTCTCTGTTTGATTTAGTTATTTTTCCATGGCTTTGATCTAATTTTCATAATTTTTGGATTCCTCAAATATTCTTGGTTCAACCGTGGATAATTATGCTAAATGTCTTTGTTCTGGTGTATTTGTTGGTTTGCTTCTTCGGGTTTCTATTCCTACATTTTTATCCCAAATAATTTGTTCCGGTGGATGATTATTCTAACACTAGAGTTTAGGTGTCTTAGAAGGTGTCTAGAGATCTTACTAATTGTATTGTGTTTCTTCTTTCTCTTATTCTCTTTTGGTTCCTCTTATTCTTCTTTTAGTTATTCTTCTACTTCCTTCTCTTTTGATTTATCCTTTCTTCTCTGGTATTCAATGCATTTGTTTCATAAATATTTACATTGATGCTTTCCAATATTTTGTTGAGTCTTAGGTTGTATCATTTGTATTCCTTTCTTTTGCTTGAGTATCCAACTAGTATTCTTTCATCAACCTGAGAGTCAATTTTTCCAATCTTATTATCTTCTCTTTCTATGTAACATTTTCTTCCAAACACTCTAAAGTGCTCGACGTTCATCGGTCTTCCTTTTCATAGTTCATATGGAGTCTTGTCATTGTTACTTCTAAGCATTCCTCTGTTCAAGATATGAATGGTTGTATGTACTACTTGTAATCAAAATATATCACCCAACTTGGAATATTTCAACATGGTTCTGGCCATTTCCTCTACAATTATGTTCTTCCTTTCAACAAATCCATTTTGTTGAGGTGTCTTAGCTACTGAGAATTGTCTTTTTATTCCATGTTCTTCATAGAAACACATGAATTATTTTGACGTGAACTCACCTCCTTTGTCTGATATCAAGCACTTGATTTTCAAATCAGTCTCATTTTCAACCATCCCTTTGAATATCCTGAAACATTCTAACACCTCTGACTTTTTCATGAGAAAAAAAACTCTGTCATTATTGTATAATCATCAATAAGTAGCATGAAGTACTATTCACCATTCAACCCTTTTTTTCTCATCGGTCCGCATAGATCGGTGTGTACAATATCCAATGGTTTTGTTGTAGAGTATTCCTTTGTCCTGAACTCAATTCTTGTTTCTTTTCCATGTTGACAGTGCTTTCACACAGCGTTTGTTGGCTTTGAAATTTAAAGAATTTCTCTTATCGCTTCCTTTCTGCTAATTTTGACAAGATTGTCAAAGTTCATATGGCCCATTATTCTGTGCCAAATCCAACTTTCATCTTCCCTTCTCAAGCAACATCTTTCCTTTCCGATCTCATTTAAGATGTATATGTTGTTTGGAGTCCTTATTGTTGTCACCACCAATCTGCATGATCCTTCTTTCCTTATCTCGCATTTCTTTGAGTTGAATATAAGTGTGTGTCATTGGTCACACATTTGACTCACAATCTTTCCTTATCTCTCATTTATTTGAGTTGAATATAAGTGTGTGTCCCTGATCACACATTTGACTCACACTTAGCAGATTGTTCTTCATATTTTCGACAAGTAGGAAATTTTCTTCCATGGCATCTTTGCTTCCAAGCTTGACTATGCCCTTTCCTATAATTTTGGCTAAGTTATCATTGACAAACGAAATTGATCCATATCTTTCTTTCTTTAGAGTTACAAATATATCCATGTCCCCTGTCATGTGCTTTGAACAACCACTGTAAATGTACTGATCACTTTTTCTTCTTTAGGATTGTAGAGAAATCAAACATTCTTCAATGTTTAATTTATCCTGCTTCCTTTTCCACATCCTTGATGGTTAGTTTACATGACTATTAAAATCCTACTTCAATTCCATTGAAGGAGAAATCAACCTGTAATGTTTGGCTATGTGTCCAAAATTGTTGCACTTGTAGCATTATACTTCATTATTTAATGATCCAAATCTATTATAGTTTCTGTTATAAGATTCATGAGGTTTTATGAGATAATTGTTCCTAGAGTATCCTCCATAGTTGCTTCTATTATTAGCATAGGCTCTACAATTTATAGCCTTGTGCCCAAAATTGTTGCAGGAATAACATAATCCAAGAAATATAATTTGGTACATGAGTGTGGGAGATATTCTAATTGGTGCAAATATTTTGTAATCTTCTTCGTGAATCCTCTCCATTACTAGTTGCTGATTCCATGTTCCTCTGATTGGCTGATCTTTTTTTTGAATGATATCCATTTCATGAATATTCTCCTTTGAAGGCTTGCATTCTTCCTTTTTTATGGGGCCTCTGATAACCATGGGGGGAATATTGTTATTGATCACTACTACATTCAAAACATAATAGTTGGTGTTTTGGAGGGAATATGGGTTCACGCCATCCATTTCTATGCTGAGTCATAGACTTCATACTTCAATGTTGAATTTTTCTATCCATGTATTCTCTATATGGTTCATGGATATTGAATCTGTTGGGATTCACATAACTCCTGACTCACTTCTGTGCGAGGCATTCCATCCCTGCAACATAGCTAATTCTTTACAAAAGAAGAGCCTTTGAATCCTTGGGATTATAGGAATGTGCCTCAATATCTTATGAGGAGGACCATGCGATTTATAATTTTTTATTTAATTTATGGTACATGTCATGCCCACATTTCATACATATCTCTTTGTCTGCATATTCTCCTCTATATATAATACAATCATTCAGACATGCATGATATGATATATACTCAACACACAACATTTTCAACAACTGATTTTCCTCTTTGCAACTACCAAGAAAAACATTATCACTAGGAAGAACCTTATCTTTGAATATCCTGTAGTTAGTGGGGAATATAAATGTACAAGGTCATTTAACGTTTATAAAAGAAACCATTTCTAATGTTGATTGTGTGACAAGATTTATCAAAATTAATATAAGGCACTTGATAGTCAATTACCTCAATATTTTCGAGAAACATGTGTTTGACATGCCAAAATTTTATTTCACTTTGTATACTAACATTGTTGTCCCAAGCTAGGTAGACTTTGACCAGGCACTAGATCCAAAGAGAGGGGTGGTGGAAGTAGATTTTAGGATTTCAAAAATGGTATCCTTGATATGAGTATCATCCCCTAGCTCATCATTCTAGAATGCATCTAACAACATTGTCTCCATGGAAGTCATATCCTATAAGTAATCATCCATACCAAATTCTTTTTTATTGTCTCCATTGCCAACTTCTAAAAAAATACTATTGTCGTAGTCATTCTTAATTGGTGAATCTAGATGTAGTGGGAATTGAATAGGTGGTTTATTAAAAAATTCTTGGTACGCTTCCTCTCCGAGTTGTGTTCTCATTGCAACCTTCTCTCGGGTTGACATTGTTGTGGGGTGCAACAAAATATGGTAGGTAGGTCGCTCATCATCAAAAGAATATTAATTTCAAAAATATTTAACATTAGTACATCGATGATAATAGTAAACACAATGCAATAATTTGTTTGTTCAAATTACATTATACCAAACAATTATTACCATTGTCGACTAAGGATTGTGGCTGGAAGATGGAATGTCACAATTGGCAGGGTAAAGTGGTTGCCCATTTTCATCTAGCAACTGCTTGCAATATGTTTCTCTTGATAATACATTTAGACGTTTTTGAACTGGTACTAGAATATTTTTTGCATCTGAACTCAATGATACTTTTGGATACTTTTTTTGTTTTGATTGACATGGATAAAAAAAATTCAATGAGATAATTTAAACATAAATAAAATAATTTAAACTTACTGGAGATGGAAAGGGAGAACTCCACGATGGACTTTGAGCAATATGGAATGGGATGGAATTTGAAGAATTGACCATTTGATCATATAATAAGGTTTTATCCCTGCTGTTACACATAAAAAATACTCACTTTGATAGTGTCGCAAGTGTCCTCATTACAAAGGTCGCAAGTGTCTCATTTTTCTCACAAAGTCGCAAGTGTCGCATGTTGCTCACAAGTGTCGCAAGTGTCAAAGAAAGCATGCTGCCATGATGCCTATGTCATTCCTATAACGACATGAGAAGGACACTTGAAACACCTCAAACATTTGATTTGGAAGAGGAGAAATGAGTCAGCAGGCTCACAAACCTTTTTCCATCTGAAAGCACCTCAAAAACTGAGTTTTTGGAGGGGAGCGCTCCCCTATACCTCTTCTGGGAGTGTTGGTGCTCCCCCTTACATTGTTTGGGAGCGTTATAAAGCTCTTTGGCCCTTCTGCAGGAGCGCTCCTACCCTTAGGAGAGTTGGCGCTCCCCTAAAGCCTACTAGGGAGCGCTATAACGCTCTAAGTGCCCTTTTGAGGGAGCACTACCTATTTTAGGCAACAGTTGAGTTGTTGAGATGAATGGGGGAAGCATCTTTTCATTCTTAGAAGGAAGTTGAGTTCGAATCCCTAGTCTAGCCATGATCTTAGGGCAGATCCTCAACTGAAGGAGGAAAATCCTCACCTTCCCCAAGGATATCTCAAGTTGTTGAGCCTCTCCAAGGCTATATAAGCAAGCTTTCTAATGGTGAAAGGGGACTGAAAAGGGAGAATCACACCCAACTTATGATCTCATAAGTAGTGCTGGAATGGAGATGATTTGGAGGCAATAGACCTATGATCTCATAGAAATCAGTGAAGCTATCATCATTCAGATCGTGGATCTTTTGAGAAAGGGGTAGACAAGGAGGACTTGAAGAAACTGCTGCAATCCATCTATGGCTATAAGCAATGTTTTGTCCTCATTAATATAATTTGCTTGGCCTGTTTCTTTCTAATTCATGTTCAATCTCACATGAATTTGTCTCTTTAGTAGATAGACCTATTTCAGATTAATCTTGATAAGTAGGAAGTGGTCGTACCTCGTTTGTCTACAAGGCTTATCGAAGAGCGAAAGATTGGAGCTCAACTCGGAGCGTGCAGGGAAAAACACCAGTAAAAGGTACCTCTTTTCTCCTTCCTCCTCACACACTAGTCCACCTAGATCTAAAAGGAAGTTAGTGACCATGATAAGCAATATCTGTCTTAGAGTTAAGAGTCTATCTCTTTGAGGAGATCTACCTGTCCGCAGGGTGATTTTCCTTCAACATAAACTGGCGACTCCACTGGGGAGAATCAAATCGAAACTTTTGGTTTTGATTTTTTCCTCATAGATCTTGCCTTACACTCTGATTTTTTTCAGACCTTGTTCACCCCATTTATCTGATTGCACTTTCTGATTGACTCTTTATCCCATCACACTCAGCCTGATTGTCAAAAGTTGATTGAAATTTTGGGTTTTTGAGCATTTTTATGGGTTTTTTGAGCCTGGACCCCCCCTGCCCATGTTACCAGAGTGCCATCATTCCCTGGAAGTGTTAGAAAGAGCTTTATAATTCTCTGGTGTCCCTTATACCAGAGAGCCAACCCCTTTTTTCTCAAAATCTTTTCAAAAATTCCATTTTTTGGAGGTCCAGACCCTGTTTCTTCACTTGCTGAGCTGCTTTGTGATTCAATGATTCTTCCTTTGACCTATGACATCCTTCATCCTAAGAAGTAAACACCTTTTTGTTCATATTTTATGCCTTTCTTCATTATTTTTGAGTTTTGGCTGTTGAAAGCTTGAAATCAATCCCCTGCTTTCTTCTCTCCTATCCGACTGAGCGAGAACTCTAGTGAAGGACATCTGAAGTCTATAACTCTTCTCATTTGGTTCTTTGAGGTCATATGATACAATCTCTTTCTCCTTCCTTTTGCGTTTTTGATTTTCTTTCTCTTGTTTGATTGCAAAAGGGTGTGTTGTTTGTGCGAAATCCGCATTTTCTTGTCCGAATCTCCTTGATCTGAAAGGGTAGTTGGCAGGAGGAATTTTGCATTGAATTGATTATCATTCGCATACAAAATACAAAAGTACATCTTAGTGATTACTTTGCATTTCGGAAATTTTGTAGCATTATTGGATTTGATTGAGACCAAAATTGATTGAGGGCATTCCTTATCAAGTGTTTGATAGTGAAAACGACTCTTCCTCTTTCCCTTAAATAGGTATTCATTGAAAAGAAATGATTGCTTATCATATTTCATGCATATTTTTGGGAATAGAGTCATCATTCCAT
>SNQJ01S0162122.1:0-15441 GCA_010110895.2 Picea sitchensis
TTGGAAAGGATAACATACTTGTGCGCAAATATTAGTTTAATTCGTAGTAATGACAAATCTTCTCTGGATTTCCGTACATTAATGACAATCTTAACGGTTCCTGCAGGATGACTACTAGCATTAAAGCTTAATTATGGCATATCCGGAAACAAGTACGAAGGCAGCGGTGATGGTGAAACCAATTCCAAGAAATACCAAAGTATGGAAAGCGGTCAGGCGGGTTACAAAAGAAAAATGATAGAAGATATACCCAAGAGACGTGAAGGGTCGATGGTCATATTTCATCTCAGTGACATATATCGGCCGTCAATTTGTATGTTGCAGAATTTGTAAATTGACAAGTGGACCTGCGGGCTGGCTGGCTCAACATTGCAATTTCATTGTTCCATGTCCTCCAAATAGCACTCAAAGTTCCGCGATATACAAATTGACAGATGGAATCGAGGGATAGCGTGTTCAAGATTTCCATTGTTTATGGATGGCAATCGCTAGCAACTATCTAACATATCTAAAAACACTATTTTCAATACTAAATTATTAATATTACATATTGATATTGCAGAATTTTAATAGACGAGAAAGTTTGTACAATCGGGTCGGACAAGTTATTTAAAAGTTTTGCGAAAAACAAACAATACATAGTAGACATGTACTTTTATAAAGTATGGACATGAGATTTTATAGAACATATGCGGATCCCTCATTCCATACTTAGGAACTTTTTCGATTGCGGGTTCTTGGCCTAGAGGGCTAAAAATTGAGCCTCTATTGTTCCATATACTACAAATAGCACCCACACTTCCGTGATATACAAATAGACAGGTGGACTTGCGGGTTGGTTGGTTGAACGTTGCACTTTTATTGTCCCGTAGCGATTCTGTATTAATTCCATATTTAGCCATTTTTTTGGATTGGGGGCTCTCGGGCTGGCGGGAAAAAAATTGGGCCACTATTGTTCCGCTCTCTACAAATAGCACCCACAATTTCGCGATATACAAATTCAGAAGTGGACCTGCGGTAAATTATTACTGTTAAATATCGATATTGCATAATTTAATTAGACGAGAAAGTTTGTACAATCTGGTTGGCCGAGTGATATAAAAGTATTCCAACAAATGAGCAATACATAGTAAACATGTACTTTTATAAAGTATGGACATGAGATTTTATAGAACATATGTGAATCCCTCATTCCATACTTGGGCAGTTTTTGGATCTCGGGTTCGCGGCCTGGCGGGCTGAAATTGAGAATCTATTGTTCCATGTCCTACAAATAGCACCAACACTTCCACAATATACAAATTGACAGACAGACTTGCGGAGATGACTCTCTATATAAAGTATGGACATGAGATTTTATAGAGCATATGCGGATCCCTCATTCCATACATAGGAACTTTTTGGATCGCGGGTTTGCGGCCTGGAGGGATGAAAATAGAGTCTCTATTATTCCATGTCCTACAAAGAGACCCCAAAATTTCGTGATATACAAATTGACAGGAGGACCTATGGGCTGCTTGGATGAACATTACATTTTTATTGTTCTAGAAAATATGCAGATCCATCATTCCATACTTGGGCACTTTTTGGATCCTGGGTTCGCGGCCTGGCAGGATGAAAATTGAGTATCTATTGTTCTGTGTCCTATAAATAGCACCTAGACTTCCGCGATATACAAATTGACAGGGGGACTTGTGGACATGAGTCTCTATATAAAGTATGGACATGAGATTTTACAGAGCATATGCAGATCCCTCATTCCATACTTAGGCACTTTTTGAATTGCGGGTTTGCGGCCTGGCGGGATGAAAATAGAGTCTCTATTGTTATTTGTCCTACAAATACCACCCAAACTTCCACGATATACAAATTGACAGGAGGACTTGCGAGCTGCTTTGTTGAAAATTGTATTTTTAATGTTCCATAGCGATCCTGTATTAATTCCATATTTAGCCACTTTTTTTGATCGGGGGCTCTTGGGTTGGTTGCCTGAACATTGCACTTTCATTGTTCTGTGTCCTCCAAATAGCACTTGGACTTACACGATATGCACATTCACAGATGGACTCGAGGGCTGGTGGGTTCAAATTTTCCATTGTTTAGGGATGGAAATCCCTATCAACTATCCAACATATAAAAAAACATTATTTTCAATTTTAAATTATTAATATTACATATTGATATTGAAGAATTTAAGCAGAGGAAAAAGTTTGTCCATTTTGGTGGATCGACTGATATAATAGTTTTCGGACAAATGAGCAATACATAATAAACATGTACTTTTATAAAGTATGGACATGAGATTTTATACAACATATGCGCATTCCTTATTCCATACTTAAGCACTTTTTGGATCACTGGTTCGCAGCCTTACGGGATGAAAATTGAGGTTTTATTGTTCCATGCCCTACAAATAGAAGCCAGACTTCCACGATATACAAATTTACAGGCGGACTCGGTCTGGTTGGCTAAACATTTCACTTTTATTGTCCCATAGCGATCCCGTATGAATTCCATATTTAGCCATTTTTTTTTATCGGGGGCTCTGGGGCTGGCGGGCTGAAAATTGGGCCTCTATTGTTTCGCGTTGTACAAATACCACTCACAATTCCACGATATACAAATTGACAAGCGGACCTGCGAGCTGGCTAGCTCAACATTGCAGTTTCATTGTTCCGTGTCCTCCAAATAGCACTCGGAGTTCCGTGATATAGAGATTGACAGATGGACTTGAGGGATAGCGGGTTCAATTTTTCCATTGTTTGCAGATGCTAATCCCTATCAACTATCTAACATATCTAAAAACATTATTTTCAATACGAAATTATTAATATTAAATTTTGATATTGCAGAATTTAATTAGACGAGAAAGTTTGTACAATCTGGTCGGGCGACTGATATAAATTTTTTCCAAAAAACGACGGATTCATAGTAAACATGTACTTTTAGAAAGTATGGATGAAATTTTATAGAGCATATGCGGATCCCTCGTTCCATACTTGTTCACTTTTTGGATCGTGGGTTCTCGGCCTGGCGAGCTGAAATTTGAGCCTCTTTTGTTCCGTGTTCTGCAAATATCACCCAGACTTCCGCGATATACAAATTGACAGGCGGACTTGTGGACTCCACGTCCGGCGGGTTCAAGATTGCAATTGTTTAGGGATTCTCATCCTATATAACTTTATCTAAAATCATTATTTTCAAATACTAAATTATTAATATTAACTATTTATATTTTACAAGTGAATTACATTAAATTATTAAAGGATGTTAAATCGCTTATTTAAAAAAAAATGAAGCAAACAAAAGAAAGTTTTTTTTTAATTCTATCACCGCAAGCATAACAAGGACCAATTTGAATTTTAAGGCCCTCTTGTTCATATGATAGCACAATTTCACTCCGCACAATATATATTCATTGATTTCAAATTATTCCAGGATATTAATTTTGCCAAGTTCATCGAATAAGCAAAAATGCCAAAACAACGACCAATTTGAATTTTAAGAGCCTTTTGTTGCTATGATAGGACAGTTGCACTTCGCACAGTATATATTCGTTGATTTCAAATTATTTCAAAACAATAATTTGACCAAGTTCATCAATCAAGGAAATCTGCTAAAGCAAGCCACATTGTACATTTTTATCACAACGCCATAGAAATTATCAGGCGGATCTGCAGTCCTGCTGGCTAAAAAATTCAATTATATTGTTCCGTTTCCTCCAAAGAATAGTTGGAGTTCCATGGTATACAAATTGATATACAAAGAAGATAACCAAGAACCAACCATACTTTAAACAGGCCGCAAGCAAGTTCCCAGAAGGTTCCATAGAGCATAACCCATCGACCTTTGCACCAAACAATTTGATATACAAATAAAAGACGTCGCCTTATTCATTTTATCTTGCATCTGGTATATGTTCCCAGTAGAAAATAATCGGGAACATGCAATATATGGGGATTACAGAGATATGGGACAATTCCAACGAACATTCATCTGGATGTTGAACAAATATTATAGAGACATATGAGGTATTTTCGTTTCCTGCCAAAGTTTGATATATATATTT
The DNA here is from genome assembly GCA_010110895.2 of Picea sitchensis. Lineage (NCBI taxonomy): Eukaryota > Viridiplantae > Streptophyta > Pinopsida > Pinales > Pinaceae > Picea > Picea sitchensis. The sequence goes on from SNQJ01S0162122.1 coordinate 4,070, forward strand.
TTTCCCCTTATTCAGCTGATATGCAAAATTACATTGTCCTCATTCATGGTGAATTTGTTGTGTATGAGAAGATGTCGCAGCATGCAAACATTGCTTTCCTTTTTTTGTAGATACGTTTCATATGACAACTCTGCCAACTCAGGAAGCACATTTTGTAACAGAGGTTGCCTAACCATACAATGCACAGTTGTGTTGCCCATGGTTTGGATAACAACATTCACACAATTTCCATATATATATGGACATTTTTCACCGCATCGCAGACAATCAATCGTATCATCACTTATCAAAGCAGAGGCAGAAGCATCGGAGTTGCATGTTGCACATACAAGCTCAAAGGGGGTCGAGTACACATTGCGTGCACTAAAAGACCTTCAACCTGGGAAAGCGAGAAAAGGGATTAATACATTGAACAACATAATACATAACTGCACCCCCCTCCCCTTTAAAAATAAAAATAAAAATTAAGCAGACGCATAAATTTGTTGAAGGCTATTTCTATAAGAAAAGTGAGAATGATTTTGTGGATGTATACACAGAACAGTTGTAGAGCTAGCTAGTTTCTTTAGATCCTCTACTATATTTGCTCGCAACTCTGTTACAAACGTTGCCTGGGTTGTCTGAAAGATTCTTTCTCTATCATCCCTCTTCTTTGTTATATTTTTGAAAAACATAAGTGGAATCTTCCCTCTATGTAATTGTTGTTCCATTGACGAAACCAAATCTGAATACGTATCGAACAATTGTAGCTACAACATGGAACAATGCAATAATTGTGTAACTTATCCGACATACATGTACATGCAAAAGTAAAGGACAAAACTAAATATGAAAAGCGGTACCATTGCCTTGTCGTTGTCAGACTCTCCATCCTTTATATGGAGAATGTGTTGCGAGCCAAATTTTCTCGCCAGTGTGACAACAGCCCCAATCGTTCCGATTGGGTAAATATCAATGCTTTGTGAAAGATGGATGATAGTCGAGTCCGAGAAAAAATGATATTCTGAACAAACAGCGGGAATTTTTTCCACAATGCTTTTTTCGTTGAGCAAAATAATTCGATCGCAATCACCACGGCCATATACTATTTTGGGCAATATATTAAAATATGTAATGGATATCCCATTACATGGCAATATCTTTTCTGCATGTTTCTGGACAAGTTGTGGAGGAATAGTCATTGTCACTGTCATCATGGTGTCCTTGTCTGTCATGTCAGCACACATAATGGATCTACTTTTGTTTGCCTTGTCCAACTAGATGCTATAGACAACCATTATGTCCCTGACAAACACTTTTCCAGTTTGGTGGTTGTTCAAGCCCTCTATTGACAGTACTTTGGATGTCACAACTCTAGACTTGATAAAATTTGTTTGACCAGGAAAACTAAAGTGAATGGTAGTGTGCTACAAGTACACACATATTTTTGATCAACTATGGAGCCATAGTTTCACATCCACACCTCTTAGTCTGCAGAACATGCAGCACATTCGACATCTTGCTTGTACTTGTTGATACTTCTTGTGAGATGTAAACCATGTATTGTAGATGACATCAGCATATCCACCATGCCATAGATGAATATATATCCCAATTTTTTTTTTTAGTAAACATAGTAAGAGCAGAGTGTATGCATCTTTACCTTTGGCCTTGTCGGTCTGCCGATGACTGGGATGACTGGTTTCTCATGCCTGTGTCACTAGTCCAACTTTTATGATGCAAGCATGTGCAGATGAACATTAGGACTAAACAAGAATATGCATTGTATATTGTCCATCGGAAGGACCAAATAACCGTAAAACTGTATGCATCTGAATTTTTTAACTAGAGAAATGTTTAACAGTAAACATGGCGTGAGCACGGGGCACCATGGACAATCTGTATATTGCAGACCCCCAGAAGCCAGGGGAGCAATATTCAACTTGCCAGCTTGGCACCCACAATTGATAAAGTGGGTAACTATGGAAGAAGGTAGAAGCATGACCACATGTGTGAATCCGTTAGTCCACCAACCGACGCACGAAGGAATTTTCGAAAAGCACACTAGGCAGATGAATTAGAAAACAAAAGGGATAATAGAAAATGGAAAAAGTAGAAATAGGGAGCGCAGAAAGGCCCATTACTGCAAAGTCATTATTTTCAAGTCTAATATTATATGCCCCCGCTCGGTTTGTATATTTAATTTACCAGCGCACTTGGCATACCTTTTAGAAGATTGCACCATAGAACCCTCCGCTGTTGCACATAACGATTCATCTCCCTCCAAGCAACCTGTTTTTTCCAAGGCAACAACGTCGAAGATGAAATGGACACGAAGGCAAGTTAGTATGAAGACAGACATCTAAAAGAAAGAGAAACAACTCTATTTACGCGCCAAATAGTCCTTCGTCCTATCCAACCATTATGTTTGTTTAAATGCAGCGCAAACACAACGGACATGAACCAGCTTAGTATGCAGGAAGGAACACATGTAATCAAGATAACTTACCATGTAGGAAGGCACACAAATAGTTTAACACATATACATACCATAAATGAAATAAAAAACAGTGCAATATGAAACAACAGTACAAGCATGCACCTTTCTATATCCTCTTTAGTCGATGCAATCAAGACTCCCTCATTTTCTCCAGCTACTCTGTTTGTTTGAATGTGGGAATGAAAAAAATTCAATGAACATCAATGGAAGCTGGTATTCATCGAAGAACAAGCAATATGGACACACAACAAAACTGGCTGAATGAACAGTCTAGAAAGGCAGAAACATGAACCTTTGCGCTTCTCTATCCATGGTTGTGAATGCGTAGATTTTTTTCCCTGGCCAAAATATATTACAAGGCACAAAATATCACACAATTGCATGACCGCAGTTAAATAATTTTTGGTTTTCCCTGGAAATTTATCCAGATATGCCCTTTAACCATGTTCTTTATCCTCTACACAGACTGTTGTGCCCATGATAGAAGTTCTCAATTTTCCGTGGCAAACCACCCAGACATGCTTCCAGACATCAAAATATAATCTTACAGAATCTTTGTTGCACATATCATATCTCAAGAACAACACAAATTCTATCGTGCGCACACCAGAGGAGAAATAACATGTAATGTCATATCTGCACATCTGACCATACATGGTTTATAAATGTAGCCTGCATACATATTCTTTATTCCAACAAAACAACAACGGATATTGTAACTTCACATGTAATCCTGGACTGGAGCACCAAAAACATCTCACAGAATAACAGATATCGGCCTCGACAGACATGGAAAATAAAACAACTGCATGTCGACTAGTGGGTGCAAGGGTAGAACATCGTAAAGCACCCCCAAAAAACAATAATAATCCAAAAAAAAGAAAAAAGAAAAGCTCCAACCACCGCCGTTGCAACCCAACCTTGCAAGACCGAATCAAACAAAAGAAAAGATCAAGGACCAAAGCATCCAGAAAGCACGAGCACACCGAACTGCACCCCCGGGGCCCCAAAGCGCAAACCCCAGCCAAACAAATAGAACCAACAACCCATGAACCAACGAACCAACAAGAAACACTGAGCCAGTGAACAACATATGTATCTCCAACGATTACGAAACTGCAACCCAAGCACAGAAGGAGTCGAAAACATACAAGGAACATGCGACTACAAATAAGCAAACATTCTTACTTGCAAACTGCAAACACTAAACAACAAACAAGGAATACAAAATGAGACTATGGCATTGAAAATTACTCCGAAATGATGAAATGCAGAAGCATAGGTCGAATCGCGAGCGAAACAACAACAAGCAGCAATCGACAAACCAACGAAGAAGAAGCACTCACCGAACCAGTAAACAATGTATGTAGCTTCAATGATTACGAGGAAGAAATATACAATGGAAGCAACCGACAAACTAGTGAAGAATAAGCACTCACCGAACCAACAAACAATGTATGTAGTTTCAATGGAAGAACAAGAATGAAACATACAATGTTTGTCGAACTGGCGGTGGACAAACAAGACTGTGCAAATTCACTATAACTGTATACAAAATTTCGAGGAAAAATGTACTCGGAGAAGCATATTTACATAAACATTTAAGATTGCCAGGTTGTCTAAGGACCTCGTGGTATGAAAACATTTAAGCTGTCAGGAGTGTTGGAGGACGTCGCATCATGTAAACATTTACGTTTTCAGGCCTATTTAGGCATCTCAGAGTAAGTGTCAATACATTTCAACAAATATACAACCGCCAAAGATGCCATAAACTTTGGAATTATCAATCACTACAAAGCTTGGATATCAAAAAATTTAAATATTCTTAGTACATATGAAAACTTACGGATATATTTGCCTAGCAAAAAATGCTAATACAAACATTCCAACTATTGCTAGCATTAATCGACCTTCAAGCAATATAGAGGAAAAATATATGATTAAAAAATACTGTCTACGAAAAAACTTTGGATATGTTTCCATATAGTACATTGGGAATAACAAAGCCGGAAATAAGATCTCCAATATCTTATCCAATCAGATCAGTACATATATGTTTCTTTTTATTATATAAAAATATATGTTTTTAATTCCATAGCTCCAACAATAGGTATTGTGCAAATATTTCGGATCAAAGGACAAACTAATATGTAGTCAACACATTATCGATCGCTATAGCCCCTCTATGCCTACGACAGGGACTAATAAGAGTAGAGGTCAATGGTGGGTGAAATTGGGTTTTCTTAACGTCCACGAAAGTTCAATTTTTAAATTAATTTTATAAAAGGTCTTGGCATCTACTAAGGAACGTTTTGACATCTATTGATTATTTCGTGTTCGTTATAAATTATAACTCAAAGTCTTCTAATAAATTTCAAATTATTTTATGAATTTTGTTTTATATATACACATGCAACAATTCTTTGGAAGATGTGACCACGTGTGTACATGTATGTGCTCCTATCTAACCTAATGGGATGAAATGTTTTAATAAATTTCAAATTCTTTTATCAATTTTGTTTGATCTATACACATGCAACAATTCTTTGCAAGTTGTGACCAAGTGTGGACATGTATGTGCTCTTATCTAACATAATGGGATGAAATGTCAACTCAAACTCAATCTTGAATTGATTATTTCCCTACATGGTTATCCTCTTGATCGAGGCATTTTTTTTACCACATGTTTGAATTAAATATCAAGTCAACTTTGAATTGGTTAGTCTCTGGTTACTCTCCCATAGGGTTATCCTCTATATTGAGGTATTTGTTTGTTTTTTTATTTTATGAGGGTNGGGTGGGGCATAAATTAAAGGAAATGTGTTTTTATTTTATGAGGGTGAGGGTGGGGGTGGGGCATAAATTAGAGGAAATGTATTTACATGTATTTACATTTCCTCTAATTTATGCCCCACCCTCATATATGAACAAATTGGCAACCAGGCCAGATTTATAAAGTTTCATTTATAAAGGGCACTGACTCCCTCTTTCTTTTACTCCATCGACTTTCCTGACATCTTTCATCTACTTCCCTACCTCCAGGCTAGTCTCCCATAGGGTTATCGTGTATATTGAGGTATTTGTTTGTTTTTTATTTTGTATAGCATTTGCCTTGAGGCAGTTGTTATTTTTTTTAATAGTATTTATCTATAGATTGGGGTATTTGTTATATGTTTTGTATAATCTTTATCCTATATAATTTTCAAAGTAAGTTTTGAAAAATTATATGATTATATAATCTTCAAAGTAAGTTTTGAAAAATCATATATGATTAATAGATAAAATGAGGGAAATAAATTAAAAGGGCATGAAATAAAATCAAATCCTATAATATCTTTCTTGAGATAAAAAATTATGTAATCAAAATTTTGCTAATATAATATTTGAGGGAAGAACATAAAATATTTACGCATGATATTGTGACTTTGTTGGCTACACAGATGTCATAGGAATGAGAAAAATAGTTAGAAGAACCTCTAAGATTGAAGAAGATATTATAATTTGTCTTAACACTATAAGGAAAACACAAATTAGAAGACATTTTAATAAAGGTTTCTAGTGTTGCAGGATTGAGAAAAATGATAAAAAACAACTTCGAAAAAACCTCCATTGACAATAGTGAAGGTTTTTGAATAGTTTTTGTTGAATGGTGTTTTCATTGATGCCAAAGTCAGTTAGTCATTTGTGATCATCATGAAGAATCCTATGGGTTTACTTGAAGGAGTCTCCATAGTGGTCTCCTTATGGTGTAGTTTTAAGCATGGTCCTCACGGGAAGATGCTTTGAAGAAGCCCTAAAACCAAGTGAAGAATCCCCTAAAGTCAAGTGAAGAAGCCTACAAATGTCCAAGATAAACATTGCAAGATGGAGATTCTTGAAAGTATTATTTGTGGTCAATTTGGATACCCTATATTTGATGGAATTTTTACCCTAAGCATAACTAGCTCAAATGGAAGAACAAGTTACATGGTTGGAAATATTATTTCGAGACCTTTCTAATGGTATCTGGAAGTCCCTCTAACTCCCTAGGAATGAGGAGATATATTTTTTTTCGTCTGACAACCCTGCTAGAAAATTGAGGAAAGTTTAGCCAAGTCAGCCCAGAAGATAAAAATAAGGACATAACTACTATAAATACATGATGGATTTTTGAATTTTTAGAGTATGCAAGATTGTGATCTCTTAGAACAAGTTTGGCAACGAAGGAACTAGGAGGATAAATAGCTCTTATGAAGGATATTTTCTAGTCTTATGGTGATGTTTTGATCATTGCTATGGGTTCGCTATAGTATGGAAGGTCGATTCTTTTCACAAGGTTCTATGTGGTTGTTGGGGTTTATGTGTGGACCCATGTTGACCTAATATCTCTATGTGGACACAGATTGATGATGATGGTGTATCAATGATATTGACAAAGACAATCACAGTGGCATTGGAAGTGACAGGTTGATTCTTTTATATACATATTTGAGGGTGTAAGGAAGGGACGGGGAAAGGAGGTTGGAGCCTCCTTCCACTTGGAGTTGGAGAATCTAGGGATTTGTAGCTTCCTTTAGGTTGGATCCTGTAAATCATGGGTTTGAATCCTCCTTCCAAATGGAGTTGGAGAATCTAGGGAGTTGTAACTTCCTTTAAGTTGAAGCCTGTAAATCAAGGGGTTGAAGCCTCCTTCTAATTGGAGCTACAAAATCTTGGAAGTTGTAGCTTATTTTGAATGTAATCTTGTTATTATATAAGAAAACAATTCTATGGAATTCCACGTAAATTTGTTGTGCATTGTGTATTTATTATTATGGTCTTTATTGTATATTGGGATGGTTTTATTTGATTAGTTAAAGTTTTAAAAAAGTGCTAAATTGTACTTGATACCGATTCACCCCCCTCTCAGTATCAACAATTGGTATCAAAGCAGGTCAATTGGTATCGGAGAAAGTTACCTTCAGAACAATTTAATCACTGGAAGGAAGATCATGAGAAAAAATGGAGGGTCACGTTCCAAATGGGAATCCACCATTTGATGGAAACAATTATGCATACTAGAGTAATAGAATGAAAACTTACTTGACAGTTTTAGGAGTGGATATCTAGCTCTCAATTATCAATGCCTACAAAGTTCCAAAAAACACTCCAACCGATCCAGATGAGAAGAAATTGATGAGTTGTAATTCAAAGGCTAGGCATGTTATCATAATTGGATTGAAACCAACTATTTCTAGCAAGGTGATGGGTTGCAGTGCAACTAAAGAGGTATGGGAAAAACTTAAAACATTTATGAAGGTGATTCAAAATTCAAGCAGATTAAGCTTCAACGACATAGAGCACATTTTGAAAATCTAAAAATGGATGAAAAAATAAGATACTGCAACTTATTTACTTAGAGTAGATGAAGTTGTCAATACCATCAGAGGATTAGGAGAAGAAATAAAAGAACCCTTGGTTGTACAAAAAGTGTTGAGATCACTTCCTTTGAGATATGATGCCAAGGTCTTGGCCATTGAAGAAACTAGGGATTTGACCAAAATGACAATGGATGAACTACATGGGACTCTCACAACATATGAAATGAGAATAGAAACAAAAAAGGGACAACAAAAATAGAGAAGAAACTTTTAAATCCATGAATAAAACAAGCAACAAAGAACATAGGGTATAAGGCAGATCAAAAAATGAATTAGATTGAGAATAAGCACATTTCGTAAGGAAGCTCAAGTGGGGAACTGACAAATACAAAGGTAAGTTACTTTTTAAATGATTCAATTGTGGTAAAGTAGAACATTATGCTAAGAAATGTCATTTTGAAGAAAATAAAATCTTCCACAAGAAAAAGAGTCTTTACTCCAAGGAGGATATCATTTCTTCAGATGAAAGCGATGGAGAAGAAAGGGATGTAAGGGAACTTTTCTTCATAAATCAAGAAACTCAAAAAGATGACCACAATTGTTTTTAAATAGATGAAATCAATTCTGAAGAAGAGTCCGATGCAGAAACCAATTAAGAAACAAACATAAAATATTTGTAGGGAAGCAAAGACATAATAGAAAGTGAGCAGGAAGATGAAGAGAATATTGAAAAATAGAAGCATGCTAAAGAAGAAAATATCAAGCTTGGAAACAAAAATAGAGAGTTAAAAGACTAATTGAAAAATTGTGAAGAAGAGAATCAAGCTTGAAAAGACAATTAAAAGCTTGAAGGAGAAGTTAGAAGATTATGAGAAATTAAAAGCATACTTGAATCACACAAGAAAAGAGCTGATGTTGACAGAAAAAAAGTTGAAGAAATTTGAAAGAAGTACTGAAAAGTTAGATGAAATTATTAGCAAATAGAGATCACTTATCAATAAGACAGGACTTGGATATGACAATAGTTTGAAGACAACATACATAGACAAAATAGATAGGGAAGATGAAGGAACTTCTAGAAACTATGTAAATGCCTTAAGAAGTGGAATCAACAAACAAAAGGGAGTAGAAGAACAACAAGAACATGACACCTCCAGCTAGAACAAAAGACAAAAATTCAGAAGGGGTGAGACACCAAGAAGGTCATTTTCTATCAGGTATGAGAATATTTTTCTTGGTCATTATTATACTTGTAGAAACTTTGGACAAAAAGAAATTCACTGCAAAATCAATGCAAGAAACAACTCTATGAGAAACATAAATGATTATTGTTATCTAAAGGAAAATCATGTAAATAGTGGATCTGGAATTTCTCATGGATTTGTCAACAAAAATTACAATCCATTTAATCCATTGATGGATCAGAACATTGTATGCTATAAATGCAATAATTTTGGTCACAAAGCACGAGATTGCAGAAATATGATAGAAGATGCTCCTATCATAAAACCATCTACAATATAGGAAATGAAAGAGAATTCGAACAATGAAGATTTTCGATTAGCACTTCTTATTGAAAATAAAGAAGATGAATGGTACATAGACAATGGATGATCAACACAAATGACTAGGGACCAAAACAAATTCATCGGCCTAAAGAAAGAAAAAAGTGGCAGTGTTGCATTTGGAAATGACTCCTCTATCAAAATACTTGGAAAAGGTGTAGTAAGCCTTGGAAGTGAAAATGTAAAAGAAGAAAATGTATTACTAGTTGAATATTTGAAGAATAATCTCCTTAGTGTCAAAAAAATATGTGATCAAGGATATAATCTTAAGTTTGACTCCCAAAGATGTGAAATCAAAGAAGAATACTCAGCAAGATTGGTTGCAACAACAACGAGAAGACCTATTGTGTAAGGAACCCCAACAAGGGAACAAAAAGTCCCGCTAAAAAGAAAAAAAATGATAAAGGATGTTGATAATGATGAATAAGTTCTTAGTTCACCTAAATTGTTGTTGGAAGTTAATGGCAAGGGAAAAATCTTTTATAAAACTATGAGGGATGTAGAGGAAATATTGCATATACCTTATTTTTAGTTACAATACAAAAATCAATCTAATGAAACCATGAACTAGGATGTGTTTAAAGTACATCAAGAAACTATAAATTAATGAGCAGTGGGACCCATGAGAACTTTTAATATGAAAATCGAACAGTAAAAAAGAATCTTTTAGAAAGTAGTATTGCTTAACATGTTTTTCTGTAATATGTGTTTACTAGTCTACAAAAATACCAAATTAATATTTTTGTTATATTTACCTCATAAAAATATTAATCGACTTTTATTGTTCTTTTTGTTTTTTAGGAAGAATAAGAAAATTAATAGTTCTTAACATGACGATATCTGAAACATGTTGGTAGGGATGTCCAAAAAAGTATACAAAGAGATGGTCAACGAATACAAAATAATTGAATCACTAGAAGAATTATCTTTATAACAATGTGCATCAAATGTGCGTAATCATTTGTTATTATTATTATTATTATGTGTAATCAATGGGTTTTATAACAAGAATTACTAGTTTATAATTTTTTTTGGTTGCATGAAAGAAAAAAAAAATGGAACCCATTCATCACATAGGACATTTCCCATAAGGCAAAGAAGGGTTGATCAGAAAATTTATAAGGAGTACTTGCCTTTTCCTTACTCTACATTTCATATTTGTTACGATTTTCGTATTATAATTAATTTAAAATGTCCAAGGATGTTTTTCACAAGGTGATCACATATAAAGAAGAGTCATCTAATCATTTGATTGACATTCTAATAAGTATGGGTTGTGAGCATATGTTGGATTATGAATGGTCAATTAAACAATTTGTAAGTAGATTTTTTGTTTTATATCCCCTATTTTATAAATATAGGAACACCAAAATTTAATTATATCTAAATTTTTCCATGGTGCATAAGAGTCATAGGAAACAAAACATGGAGTGGATCCAAAAGAAAATATGTTGCAAAATTGCATGAACAACCTCTTCCAAAAAAATTGGATTGTTTAGAAACACTCACTACTATTGTAAGTTTATTGATTCCCATAATCATCTATATTATTCTCTAAATGTATATATACTCATTACACTTTATTTTTATGTTTGTAGATGGAAGATGAACATGATGAAAAAAATCAAACTAATCAACAAAACATTGCAAATAAGCCAAGCAAAACATATCCTGCAAGTGATGAAGAAACAAGAAATGGACGTAGCTCGAGCACTAAGAAATGAATAATAATCGATATAATTGAATGTTACAAGTTATATAATTTGGAATGTTTATTTGTTAAAAATAGACATTTTGTTTGATGAAGACTTTTATATTGTCCCATTTGGTATAACTATGGATTACCAATAATTAAGACCATTCTTTTTGACATTTTGTTTATTGCGAACCTTTATGTTGTCTCATTTTATACAATTGATGTTTCATTATTCTTATAAATGGGTTTCTTATTCTATTGCAATATACATTGTTGTAAAATGTTACATTGTC
>SNQJ01S0162123.1:0-21499 GCA_010110895.2 Picea sitchensis
TTAAATTAATGAAATAGAAGATTATGGATTTTCTAAAACATTGTTTATTTTATATTATATTTAAAAAAAAAAATCAAATAAAATGTTATGAAATAATTTTTATAATTTTTTAAAATAATTTTAAATATAATATATTCATGTTAATTTTATATTTATAAATTCAATATTATAAAATAGTTTATTATGATTTCCGAAAAATAATTTTACATTTATAATTTTAGATTTCATTTCTATATTATTAAAAAAATTAAGTTTTTTTAATAAAATTATCAATTTTTATAACTATTTCAAGAATTATTAATTCTAATTATATTGAATTCTCATTAATCATCATTTTATAACTATTATAATTAGTAATATATTAATTTACTAAGATATGTATCTATATCTTATTCTTTGATAACTTACTAAAGTTGTTTAGTAAAAAGTGTTTTCTAATTTTATTTTTTATACTATTTCATTAAGAAAAATAGCCTTTTGGAAGATGAATGAGCATTTCTCCTTAAGCAAGCTATATGATAGGCATGTAAATTTATAGATAGACGTGGGAGAATTACAAGTATTTCCAATCAAATTTTTAATATTTAAGCATGTTTTGATTGCCTTATGAATGCATTTTTTAAAGTTCTAAGTGTTTATTCTCTTGAATTTTTGAATTTTTGAGATAAGGGAAATTTAGTTTTCAAAACATCATAGAATTACACATGGAATGCATTTAATGAGTTATTTTTTATTACAATCATATTCTAGTGAATTTTGAATTATTCTTATAATTGGACATTTTTTTTTGTCAACTCTTAGAATATGAGTTAGGCTAATTGTAAGGCTAGAATTTAATGATTATATATATATATATATATATAAAGTTTTCACATAATCAAAGGTTCATTGGCTATATGAAGTTTTCACATAATCAAAGGGTCATTGACTCTCTATTGATTTGGATTTTTTAGTGTTGGTTGTTGTGAGTTGCAAAGATATGTGCGCAATATCTATGAATGTTTACCCAGGAGCATAAGACATTGACTCAATAAAATTGCAAAGATTGTTGGATGTCTTTGTTATATAGATATATATATATATATCTATATGTATATAGTGATAGTAGATAATTTGTGTGTGCAATTTGTTTTAATATTAATTCGTTTGTACATGTATAGGTTGGAGTCTTAAAGTTGTATGATAAAAAGTAGATCCTAAGATTAAAAGTGTCAAAGAAGAGGGATCCCCATAAGTTAATCAAATGTGAACAATAATGAAGGCACCAAAGAAGAGGGATCTTCACTTGAGTACAAGTTCTTCCTGCATAGACCACTTATCAACTTCTGCTCCACTTATACTTTCTAACTTTACTATGGTTGGGATAACGAAGAGATGTTTCACCCCAAATCAAAGTAGGAAATCAAACTCAGAAAAAAATAACCTTTAGTGAGGGAAATGAATTAAATTCCAGGGAAATTCCTCAACCATATAATCATTCTAATGGGTAGCGGCCCTTCTCCCAACATAAGACTTGATTGTATACTATGAAAAGGTAGTTAAGTTAGTTAGGGATGGATATTAGAGTTGTGCAGGTGTACATATTTCATAATCATCGCTTAGGAACATGCATTTGGAATGATTTTTATATTTTTTAATTCATTTTCAAGGTGCTCAATGGTTTGATGAAGGACACTTCTGAGATCGCATGAGATTCGTTAATGAAATCCATTAGCATCAAATTAAATGTTTGTAATTATATAAAATCACTAGAAGGATGATGAATAAATACCCAATGAATCATAGTTGGTCAAGGGTTAAAAAATGAATTTGTAGAAGAGTCCACCTAATACATGAGATCAAAAGGAGAGTTGATTATCGAAATATGGAGGAATATGACCAATGAAACTATTTTGACTCCAACAGTACAAGGATTTTAAAGGTGGTTGAAAAAAAAAATAGAAGTATCATATTACTCGCTTCCCCAAGGTGGGCATACCCATGCTCAGGTGGATGAAAAGTGATGAAGGAGCATCTGAGCTTCGAAATATAAGACCTAAGGAGAAAACCTAGGGGGTCTCTCCAAGTTTACTAAGGGAGTTGTGTTGGCCCTTGGTTATGAAAGGAAGTAGAGAACAAGGAAGAAAAGGTAAAAAGCGAACTTCGCGGGAGACACAGTGACTCTCACTAGGTCGAAGTGAGTAAAAGAGAAGAAAAGATGGAGCGAACTGCTGAAAAGAAAGTTGTTGGATGAGGAGATCGAGGATGACAGGTTAGCAAGGAAGATGGACCGAGGACGACTTAAGAAGTGGAAAAATCCACCATTGGATGCTTTGGAGCACCACACGAGAAGGAAGGAAAGACAGGCTGGCGAAGTCCGAAAAAAGTGGATCAAGTTGAACTAGGGTTTTGGTAATTAGGGTTTTGACACCTAGATTTCGGCCTAAGGCTCTCGATGAGGTATTGTAATGTATAAATAAAGGTCAAGAGGTCCTGGGTCTGGGGTATGATATTGTTATTGAGTTAGATCTATTGTTGTGGTGAGAGGTCATTGTATTGTGAGAGAGAAGTTTAGAAGCCTTCTGGTATTATAAGATCTTAAGCTAGGTGCAAAGATCAGATCTTGCAGATGGGTGCATAGGAGGGGGAAGAGAAATATAGAAAGAGAGAGAGGATCTACTGGCCAAGAGTGCAAATCATAACTGTAAGATTTATCTTAATATATCATAAGCACAGTTCTGCGGACGTAGCCCTAGAGAGAGGGTGAACCACATATATTTTTTGTTGTGTGAGTGATTAATGATGTGATCTTTGTCCTTATTATATTGTTATTTGCATTATTGTGCTAGATCAAGATTTATAGCTGCACAGAGTAGATCTTGCTAATAAGTGATATATGAATACTATGATTGTTGTTATACAAGATCCATTTGATATTCCCCTGGTTGTAGACATCTCTGTCCTGCAACCCCCTCATCATTTCTTCAGGTGAGATTGCATCTACTTCGTAGGTGTTGCCGGAATGACCAATAGATAGGGCTTGTTGGTGCGCTCTTGGAATGAACCCTGGGTCTGCCCCAGTGCCAACAAATGTTTTTGTTGTCGTGACAGGAATATTTTTAAGGGAATTTCAAGGTGGTTCCCATCGAAGTCTGAGATTCAGAAGTGGATAGAGGATCAAGAGAAGGACTTCGTTGAAGCCCAGAAAAAGAACCCTAAACTGAGCACTCAAGATTGGCTACAAAGATACATCTTCACTGACATTCACGAGAACCTCTTTGGAGGAATCCATCAGGAGCTACATGAGTCATTGGCTAGTTTAGATGAAACAAATTTTGAGATCAGATCTAGACCTCATGTGGTTTGGACACCAGCATTGAACTAGAAGGTCAAGAGAATTGACAATGTTGTATCCAGAGTAGTAGATCATTGGTTTGATAGTACCATTGGAGGGTATATCACCAATTTTGTTGTTGACAGAACAAAATCATATAGCCAAGCTGAGAGATACTTTTTCAAAGAACCCAGAAGAAAACATTTTTCACTTTCTGAAGCTAAGAATCAAGATGCTCTTGCATGAAAACCACATATTGAAAATACAGTAGATTGGTCAGACTTGAAAAGGCTAATGTTCAAGATCTTGGATAGCGACAGCGACACAGAAGCAGGACATACACGTAGTGGGAAAGGATTCTGAGGGGTTCAACTTGAGAACTTGTTTAAGAAAAACTACGGAGAAGAGGGTTTCTACAGAGGAGAAGAGGTAGATCTAACCAATGAAGAGCATCCAGAGCCCACTAGAACAGAAGAAGGGGAAGATGAAGAACTGTGCCAAATCGAGCCAGAAAACTCAGAAACTGCGCGGACTACTGAAGTAAGTAACGTTAATCCTCTTGTTTTCCCAACAGTACTTAGTAGTCAGAATAGTCAGAAATACCAGAATCTTCAGAGTATTCTTACTAGTAGCTCAACATCTACTCAGACAAGAAGCCTAGTCAGCTCTATGGCAGATGAAATGAGACTCACTATCTTTAGAGGAGATGTATTTGAAGATCCAGATCAGCATTGGTTTCTGTGTGAAGCCGTATGAAATATTAAAAGTATCACCGATGAATCCATCAAGAGAACCCAGTTCAACACTACGCTAAGGGACCACGCACTGAGATGGTACATGAAACTTGTCCAGGGACTAGTACACCCTAAGCCATTGAATGAGATCAAGAATGCACTGATTGCAGAGTTCAAGAAACCTAAGTCGGAGTCACAATGTATTACAGAACTAAAATAAATTAAACAAAAGATAGCGGAACCATTTTGAGAGTTCGACCAGAGATTCAAGACCCTGATAGGCTGATTAACTTTTCAGATCCCCGATGAACAAAAAAAAGAATGGTTCATCGTTGCACTATTACCACACATAAGAGTCCCTCTGATGCAGCATAAGATTTCATCATAGGCAGAAGCTTTGGAGATCGCCATGAATCTTGAATCAACACCAATGGGAGAATCTAGCTCAGGCATTAACCAGATCATGAGCCAACTAACTAGTTTGTCTTTATAGGTTGAGGATATGAAGAAAGATAAGGGAAAAGACAAAAGGGAAGATATATGGTGTGTAAGATGCAGATCTGAAGGCCATGATAAGGAACATTGTCCCTTGTTTCATGAGTACTTGGCCTCAGGGGCGTCGAGCCCCTTGAAGCAAGTTAACCTACCCTGGTGTGATGTATGCAGAAATAGGCATCACCCAGGTGAGTGCTACTAAATGCAGAAGTATGTTCAGACACCCACAAACTTGTATTGTACATTCTGTAAACCAGTGGGGCACGATGATTGAGATTGTAGAGCTTATGATCTCATGCATGAAAGGTCGAGAGACATATACAAGATTCAAGGTGAAATACAACAAGAAGGAAACACTTTGCAGTAAAACTCTCCAGGGAGAGGAAACTTTACTCCTCATGGTGGATACAGAGGATGAGGAAGAGGAGGAGGTATGGGTCGAGGCTGAGGACAAATAATCTATTACAACTGTGTGCATCCATGAAATTTAGCAAGGGATTGTCATAATCCTTGTACAACCTGTAGATACTATAACTCCTTCGAGCATGTCATAGAGGAATGCCATGTGTTGTTGGCTAAACTTCAGGAAAGACGAGGACCTTAGCAGAACTCACAAGTACAACTGATATATGATGAACCTCACGGAGCTGACCCTAGAGTCGTTGTTATGACTCAAGGAGGTGCTTCTACAGGAGAAGATAGAGCAACCCAAGGAAAGACTGAAAATGACCACAGAGTCAAGAAAGCTATAGAAAAGAGCCCAACGTTCGATGCAAGGAAAGAAAGACATATATTAAAGGAGGCAATAAAAGAGTTCAAAAGAGGTCAAGGATATTCATCGAAGAGACAACCAGAAATCAAAGAATATGGCATGCCTCAGGTGTTTGATCCATATGCATTTCCAACAGAAGGGAAAGAGTAAAGCAAACTCATGGAATTTTTGTGCATTTGTGTTAAGTTGATTCAAGATAAAGGCGTTGTACAAGAATTAAAAGATTTAATCAAGCAGTATGAGCTAGGAAATATAGACCCCTTACTGAATAGGGAAGTGCACCAAATTGGAAAAATGATAAGGATAAATAAAGAATTACACTTGAATGCTCAGATAGGAGAGTATGAGATAGACTATGTGGTCCTTGACTTAGGATCAGAGGTCAATGTCAAGACAAAGGAGACTTGGGCACTGATGGGAAAACCCAAGCTGATATATTCCCCTATATGGTTTCGAATGGATAATCAACAGGCTGTCATCCTATTTGGATGATTAGAGCATGTCCCATTGGACATCAATGGAGTAAGAACCTTTGAATATTTTGAGGTAATTGAAATTGTTGATGATAGCTTCCTTTACCCTGCATTGTTAGGAATTGATTAGGCCTTGGACAATTCTACTATTGTTGATCTAAATAAAATATGAATGACATTTGAGAAAGTTGGCCTTAGGTTCATTGCACCTTTAGATCCAGATGAGGTTCTGTGATATACAAAGCCTATCAAAGAAAAATACCACACATTTGAATTGGAAAACACATACAAATTAACATCTAGATAACATGATTATATCAACCCTACAAATGACGAGAATTTGAGCTGAGAGAACCAGATGTACGAAGTATCTACAAGAAGATGTGTTAGGCTAACCAGATAAATTTTCTAGATTGGTACAACAGTGAGTAATCTACCCACATTTGATGGGATGAACCCCTTAAGAGATTTTTATCATAATTTGAGACAAGTGTACCAACACAACAGAGGCTATTGGAAATGGATGAGGCCATGAAAGCCACACCAGGAAGATGGTGGGGAATGCACAAGGGAAACATCACAGACTGGACATAATGCCGAACTTTGATGACAACTCGGTTCTCAGCACAAGCAGTAAGTTGCGAAGTGAAGTATACAGGTTGAATTTTCCCAAAGGACCACGTACGCAGCTACGAAGAGGCCTGGAGCGACATTCCTAGAGAACAATGGCTACACAGATTCATCAATACACTGGATACCACCCTGATTAACTGGTACCTTCAATCAGAGCTACACCTCGTCACTTTAGAATGGAAATGTATGATCCATAATTTGTTAAGCCCTAATATTGGATCATTACCCCTTAATTGGGGCATATTATATTAGTAATGTTATTTTATTTATGTCGTCTTTAGGCCATTAGTTGTAATTATACCTCCTAGTATCCTATATATCCCAAGGAGACACTTTCGTTTTGAATCATCTTGTACTTGAACATTTAAGTGGGGTAAAAGAAGGTTTCCCCCTCACAGAGGCTTATTATCTGAAATTATCTCTTTTTCAAGGCGTTGAGTACTTTTTCTGAGGTTTTTCTATGCTATATTGATATTTGGTTCTTAACAGAATTTTATAACCACCTTTTTGTTTGAAAGCGAATTCCCTTTAGTAGATCAAGAACTACAGATGGTGAGACATAAAGTATTTAAGGAGGCATATGGCCTCCCTTTGGAGCAAGAAGAGGATGAATGGACTAAGCCCCTCTAGAAACTACAAATCTGCTAAAACATTAATGCCGACGAAGACGATGGTCCAAGGAAGGTGAATATTGTAGAAACAGAAGGCCACAAAGATGTGGAAGGACCAGAAGTTGAACTGCCATTCATTGGACAACCGATAAAGATAAAGAAATTCAATATTGGGATAGAGGAGACACCAAAGCTTGTTAATGTCGGAGATTACTGGGACACTACTACCATTGACAAAATCACATAATTATTGCACGAATATCAGGACTTGTTCCCGACCAAGTTCACTGATATGAAGGGTATCAAAGGACGTATGGGAGGTATGAGGATACCTTTGAAACCATATGTTAAGCCAATCAAGCAAATAACCTACATATTGAACCTAAAATAAAAGGAAAAAGTGAAGATTGAGCTCGACAGAATGTTGGAAGCAGGGATTATTGAACCTGTTGAGGAGTTGGAGTGGATTAGCCCCATGGTAGTGAAAGATAAGAGGAAAGTTGAGATCAGGATTTGTGTAGATATTAGGAAGCTGAATGATTATTGTCTACATGATCCTTTCCCTACACCATTCACAGACGAAGTATTGGATAACATGGGAGGACAAGAAGTATATTCTTTTACAGATGAGTTTTCAGGATACCATCAGATCCCCATCACCAAGGAGGACCTCCACAAGACTACGTTTTCCATAGAGTGGGGATTCTACCAATATACAGTAATGCCATTTGGATTGAATAATTCCCCTGCCATATTTTCCAGGGTGGTGGTTGAAGCATTCAAATAATTTTTGTATAAGTTATTAGAAGCATACTTTGATGACTGGACTATTTTTAGTTTGTTGAAAAATCATATTGAATGTCTAAGGCTAATGTTGGATAAATACAGGTAGTGTCAAATTGCTTTGAATTTGAAGAAGTGCATCTTCTTCTCACCATTTGGAGTATTATTAGGTCATATTGTATGCAAGAAAGGATTGTTGGTGGATCCATCCAAGATTGGAATTATAGTTGATTTTCCACCACCTACTTCAGTCAAACAACTGTGCACTGCGCTAGGACGTAATGGCTATTACAGTAAATTTATCAAAGGATATGCTCAGATTACTGCACCAATGGAGAAGTTATTAAAGAAAGACTCTCAGTTCGGTGGACAAAAGAATGCCAGCATAGCTTTGACACACTGAAACAAAAGATGGTAACTATGCCTATTCTAGTCTTTCCATATTGGAGAAAGGAATTTCATGTGCATGTTGATGCGTCTTCCATTGCATTAGGAGAAGTAATGGCACAACTTGGAGAAGGGGACATTGATCATCCATTAGAATTTTCTAGAAGGATGCTATCCACAGCTGAAGTTATCTACACCACTACAGAGAGAGGGACTAGCCATGGTGTATGCGTTGCAAAAATTCTGCCACTACTTGTTGGGAGGACACTTTAAAATGTTTACTGATCACTCTACGCTGAAGTACCTAGTCAACAAGCTAGTTTTGGGGGGGAGAATCTGCAGATGGCTTCTGTTGTTTCAAGAATATGATTTTGAGATCATAGTTAAGCCAGGAAAAATGAACAAGGGTCCAAACCACCTGTCGAGGTTGGAACATGGTGAAGAACCTACCAGTCTGGAGGAAACATTACCGGATGCACAACTGCTCGCCATTATAAATATTGATGACCACTTTGCAGACATAGTCCAGTTCCTGACAGCAGGAATGGCTCTGAGTGAGTATACAATCTCCCCCCAAAAAAAAATTGGTGTTGCGCGCTGTAGATTTTGCATTGATAGTTGGTCAGCTATATAAAATGGGACCTGATGAGATACTAAGAAGATGCATTATGGAAACAGAGAACCCGATGATCCTCATAGAAGCTCATGAAGGCATCGCAAGAGGACATTACACAAGGAAAGCAACTGCGCAGAAGGTTCTGCGAGCTGGCCTTTGGTGGCCTGCATTACACAAAGATGCTAAATAATATACCAGAGCATACGATGTATGCCAACGAGTTGGAAAACCATCCCGAAGAGATGACATTCCATTAGCACCGCAGATGACCCTGCAGGCATTTGGAAAATGGGCCATTGACTTCGTGGGACCTATAAACCCACCAGTGAAGCACACAGGAGCAAGGTATATTATTGTTACGACAAAATACCCAACTAGATGGGCCAAAGCAAGAGCATTCAAGGACTATAGTGCAACTACAACTGTGCATTTTATATTTGATGACATTATAACTAGGGTTGGATGCCCTAAGGTCCTTATGATTGATCAAGGTACACACTTCATCAATAAGACAGTTGAAGCCCTGACTGAAGAATTTGCAGTCCACCATCAGAAGAGTACACCCTACCATCCAAAAGAAAATAGAACGGTTGGAGCATTCAAAAAAATCTTGGAGACAACATTGACAAAGATTTTCATTGTGAACAGGGATGACTGGGATTTAAGAGTACCAAAAATACTCTAGGATTATAGAAACACTTGCAAGAAATTAACATGCAGACCCCTTTCAAGTTAGTTTATGGTCTCGAAGTTGTTGTCCCGATGGAGTACTTGGTACCGAGCTTAAGAATTGTTACATTTACAGACATGGATGATACTGGCGTTGTTCATGAGAGGCTAGCACAGTTAGTTGAACTAGAAGAAGACTGATTCATTGTAGGCTTCCATCAGCAAGTTCAGAAGGAACGAGAAAAGGCCTTACACAACAGGCACATCAAGAAAAAGATATTCAAGAAAGGTGATTTAGTACTGGTATATGACAGTAAGTTTATCAAACACCCTGGGAATTTTAGAACGCATTGGCTTGGACCATATGAGATCACCTATATCACAAAAGGAGGAGATGTGCAGTTGAAGACGTTGAATGGAGAATGGAAAGAAGGATTGGTAAATGGGAGTCGACTAATGTTGTACTATGAAAATCAATTGCCTCACAACTATAAGTAAAGGCATGAGGAAAAGGGTTTAGGTACCAGGTGCAGTTGAAACTAGGTACGAAACACAGAAAAGACAGTCTTCACAAAGACATGAAGGAGGCATAAAGAAGAAAGCAAAGGCTGCACTGCGCAATCCAAATTCGAAGTAAAACAAAAGGAGTAGATCTGAAGTGCCTCGGGACGAGTCACATGTGAGTGTTGGGGGCTTGTTGGCCCTTCGTTATGAAAGGAAACAAAGAACAAGGAAGAAAAGGTAAAAATAAAACTTTGTGGGAGACATAGTGACTTTCACTGGATCGAAGTGAGAAAAAGAGAAGAAAAGATGGAGCGAAGTGCAGAAAAGAAAGTTGTTGGATGAGGAGATCAAGGATGATAGATTGGCAAGGAAGATGGACCAAGGATGACTCAGGAAGTGGAAAAATCCAACATTAGATGCTTTGGAGCACAACATGAGAAGGAAGGAAAGACAGGCTGGCAAAGTCTGGAAAACGTGGATCAAGTTGACCTAGGGTCTTAAACACCTAGGGTCTTAAACACGTAGGGTTTTGGTAATTAGGGTTTTGACACCTAGGTTTCGACCTAAGGCTTTCGGTGAGGTATTGTAATGTATAAATAAAGGTCAAGAGGACCTGGGTCGGGGGTATGATATTGTTATTGATTTAGCTCTATTTTTGTGGTGAGAGGTCATTGTATTGTGAGAGAGAAGTGTTGAAGCCTTCTGATATTGTAATATCTTCAGCTAGGTGCGAAGATCACATCCTGCAGCTAGGTGTGCATGAGGTGGGAGAGAAAAACAAAAAGAGGGATAGGATCTACTGGCCAAGAGTGTAGATCATAACTGTAAGCTTTATCTTAATATATCATAAGAACAGTTCTATGGATGTAGTCCTAGAGAGAGGGTGAACCATATATATTTTGTGTTGTGTGAGTGATTAATTCTCTGATCTCTATCCTTATTATACAGTTATTTGCATTACTATGTTCGATCAAGATTTATATCTATTCATAGTATATCTTTCTTATAAGTGATATATGAATACTGTGATTGTTGTTATACAAGATCCACTTGATATTCCCCTAGTTGTAGACATCTTTGTCCTACAACCCCCTCATCATTGCTTCGGGTGAGACTACATCTGCTTCACAGGTGTTGCCGGAAGGGCTAGTAGCTAGGGCTTGTTGGTGCACTTTTGGAGTGAACCCTTGGTCTGCCTCAGTGCCAACAAGTTGGTTCCCTAATGAAATGTTGTATTTTCCTAAGATTTTGAGTATGTTATAGAAGTTGAGATTGTTAGAAGAGATGATATTACTTCCCTAGATGTGGACGTAATTAGTTAAGTGAGGATTGAATTGGAATTTTTCTCAAATATGAGGAAGATCTTAGGAATGGGTTTGTTTTTCTATTATTAAATAATTTGTAATTGGGTTTTCTCAACAAAGACAGATCTTGATAGGGGGTTGGAGTGATTATAGGGTCTTAGGAGTAAATTGTGGATCTGAAGTCTGCATTAGAAAATTGTTGAGTAGTTTGTGGATCTGAGCTATGTTTAGCTTCAGACCAGGCTAATTATTGAATTTTAATCCTGTAAGGCATGAAGGGGTGGCCAATTGAATGAGAAATTAGGCCAGAGAGAAGAGAGGAAGAAAGTAAGGAACACTGAATGAAACCAAGACAGAGAAGACATTATAAGTCTTATGTATTCCATGTATAGTGTGTGTGTGTGTATTTGAATGGAAAGGGAACACTTTGTTTTGAGTGTCACTGTGGAAATCCTTTATCTGTTATTGTATGGGTTGAATGTCTATTTAAATCATGTGCATGTGTAAATATCTGTCAGAGAGATATTGTAGGATCTAACCCCAGATTTATGAATAAATTGTAATTGCAGGGCTTTGGGATATCAGAAAAATTGTGATCCCAGAGGAGATTGTGTCCATAGGTGCAATTGATCTTCTTATTACCTTATTAGCAGCAAACAACATAGTAAAGTTCAATCTCCGATTGAAGTAAATTATAGACTGTCGGGTTAAATAGTCCAATGCACAGTAACTTATGAGGAGAAGAGGGATCCTCATAAGTTAATCAAATGTGAACAATAATGAAATCATATATATGATCAATGATTTCAGTACCTTTGTCACCTGAGTACAAGTTCCTTTTTCCTAGACCACTTATCAACTTATACTCCACTTATAATTTCTAACTTTAGTATGGTTGGGATAACGAAGAGATGTTTCACCCCAAATAAAATTAGGAAATCAAACTCAGAAACAAGAACCTTTAGTGAGGGAAATAAATTAAATTCCAAGGAAATTCCTCGAGCATATACTCATTCTAATGGGTAACACCCCTTCTCCCAAAAGAATACTCGATTGTATACTATGCAAAGGTAGTTAATTTAGTTGAGGATGGATATTAGAGTTGTGAAGGTGTATAGATTTCATAGTCTCCACTTAGGAACATGCATTTGGAATGATTTTTATATTTTTTAATTCATTTTCAAGATGCTCAATGGTTTGATGAAGGACACTTGTGAGATCACATGATATTATTTAATGAAATCCATGAGCATCAAATGAAATAATCATAGATATATAAAATCACTAGAAGGATGATGAATAAATGCCCAATGAATCATAGTTGGTCAAGGGTTAAAAAATGAGTCTATATAAGAGTCCCCCTAATACATGAGTTCAAAAGGATAGTTCATTATCGAAATATGGATGAATTTGACCAATGAAACTGTGTTGAGTCCAAAAGTCCAATGATTTGAAAGGTGGATGCAAAAAATATAGATCATACTACTCACTTCCCCAAGGTGGGCATACCCATGCTCAGGTGGATGAAAAGAGATGAAGGAGCATTTGAGCTTCCAAATCTAAGACCTAAGGAGCATACCTAAGGGGTCTCTCAAAGTTTACTAAGGGAGTTGGTTCCCTAATGAAATGTTGTATTTTCCTAATATTTTGAGTATGTTCTAGAAGCTAAGATTGTTAGAAGAGATGAGATTGTTTCCCTAACAATGGATGTAATTAGTTAAGTGAGGATTGAATTGGAATTGTTCTCGAATATGACGAAGATCTTAGGAATGAGTTTGTTTCTATATTCTTAAATAATTTGTAATTGGGTCTTCTCAATAAAGACATATCTTGATAAGGGGTTGGAGTGATTATAGGGTCTTGGGACTAAATTGTGGATCTAAAGTCCACATTAGAGAAATTTTGAGTAGTTTGTGGAACTAAGCTATGTTTAGCTTTAGACTAGGCTAATTATTTAATTGTATTCCTGTAAATCATGAAGGGGTGACCAATTAAATGATAAATTAGGATACAAAGAAGAGAGGAAGAAATTAAGGCCTATTGAATGAAACCAGGACAAAGAAGACATTATAAGTCTTATGTATTCCATGTATAGTATGTGTGTATTTGAATGGAAAGGGAACAGTCATCGTGGAAAGCCTCTATCTGTTATTGTATGGGTTGAATCTTTGTTTAAATCATGTTCATGTGCAAATATCTGTCAAAGAGATATTGCAGGCTTTAACCCCAGATTTACAAAGAAATTGTAATTGCAAGTCTTTGGGATATCATGGCAATTGTGATCTTGAAGGAGATCATGTCCATAGACGCAATTGAGCTTATTATTACCTTATTAGCAACAAAAAACATAGTAAATTCCAATCTCATATCGAAGTAAATTATGTATCGTCGGGTTAAATAATCTAATGCACAATTACTGTAGGATCAAAGGTTATCGTGTAAATAGAAGGAAACAAAGAATATTCTCGATCGTCGATCACGACAGGATCAACAATCCATATCAATTCACAGTGTGGATACACAAAATCCATCGATTTATGGAAACTTAGTTCTCGATTGTTGGAATGAAGAAGGGACAAGATCCTAGTCATTTGTGTGGAGGATCTGTTATAGGTCGTTAAAACGTGAACCGTTGGATCAAGATAGTACAAATATGAGGAATTAATTTTATGGTAGTCATTGGATAGTGATCCAGGAAATATATGATATCCATCCATCTCAACAACATATTAAATAGGAGTTGTCAATGACCGAGGAGTTGAAAGTGGCCAAAGTTCTCCAGAGTTGGTGGAAGGAATAGATCTTATCATTCATCAAAGAGGTAGATCTATGATGGAGGATAATAGTGCAAAGATAAGTTGAAGAGATTTTAAAATTTGGGTGCAACACGCTTTTGATCTTGGCTTTCTATTTAATTGGTGATGTTTCAACACATGATTTACATACAAAATAGGGAAGGAATTAACGAGCCACAATGTCAGGGAGCACGGATAGTCCATCTCCGTGTTTGATTAAAACATGTTTGTTGATCT
The DNA here is from genome assembly GCA_010110895.2 of Picea sitchensis. Classification (NCBI taxonomy): domain Eukaryota; kingdom Viridiplantae; phylum Streptophyta; class Pinopsida; order Pinales; family Pinaceae; genus Picea; species Picea sitchensis. The sequence goes on from SNQJ01S0162123.1 coordinate 14,327, forward strand.
ATACTCATTGCCAATTAAGATTTCATCATCAAATCATCGCTAAGGGGAATGATCTACAATGGAGAAATATTCTCGTGATCATCGTTGTAAATCCTAGCCCATGGTTACAACCAAGCTTGAATGAGATAACAAGGTAAGTGTCAGGGGGATAAAATACTATTATAGTAAGCCCCATTGGAAAGAACTATGATTTAGAAGTTTAGGCTCTAGTGGGGCTATCAAAATTTGTGACAACCAATTAAGTAGACCATGGATGCATGGACTATATGTATGATGCAATATAATGGCCATGAAGTAATACATGGTTGATCTATGTATCATTATACATTGGGAGAGTAACTGGAACTATAAAGAGTATGATGTTGGTTCTCCAAAAATAGCAATGTAAAATAGCTATGTGGTATTAATGGGCCTCTATTGTTGATTAATTGGGTTGGTTGTCACTGATTTCAACCCTTGAAGAAAGTCTTGTAGTGAATTCTAGTAGCACAAAGGTTTGGGTAATGGACCCAAGTTTGTTTTATGTATAATGGTATGAGTTTTAATATATTTGAATGTAAGAATATTATGGATGGATAGTACATGTCATGCCATTTCCATTGATATGTGGAACGTCACATAACACCTCACAGTTAGATATTTATGGCCAGGTGAAGTTGGAGAACCCTCATGAGTCATTTAGAAGCCCCAAAAGGTCAAAGTAATCAAAGTGGTTGCAAAGAAGAAATTATTTCAATAATAAAGTGAAGTGATGAGTGTACCATAAGTCAAAGTGGATACAAAATAAATTATTTAAATAATAAATCTAATGGAGAAATTATTAAGTGGACAAGTGGTTAGAAGTGGGTTAGCCCTAAAATAAGGAAAGTGGTTTAAGAGATTTTATAAGGGAAATAATAAAATGAAGTGACGAGTGTGCTATAAGTCAAAGTGGATACAAAATAAATTATTTAAATAATAAATTTAATGGAGAAATTACTAAGTGGAAAAGTGGTTAGAAGTGGGTTAACCCTAAAATTAGGAAAGTGGGTTAAGATGGTTAAAAGGTAACACCTTTAGGAAGCTACATGAAAATATAAATAAGAGGAAAGGCTCTCTCATTTTAATTACACTTGAGCATATTGAATATAAACAAGTTCCCGAGGTAACCAAAGGATATCTAAGCCGAATTTTGGAGGGAAGGTGAAGTAAAGAAGTCTGAAATTCAAGGGAGGATAAATTATTTTGATGATGCTTTCTAAAGTATGTTATTTACATGTCATCTCACCATTTTAACAATAACGTTTTTGCTATAATGAGTCAGACCATGAAATTGGAGGACATTGAGGAAACAAATACAATTAGTTGTGATAAAAAAAATCAGCTTGTGGGTCGTTGTATTTTTGGAGTTACACTCTGTGGAAAATAGGGTTTGTGGCTAGTCTTGAAACTAGTCTAAAAACATGTGTTTTGGGTAAAAATGTCATAACTTATTCATAACAGATCGAAATTCAGTAATACCAAATGTATTGGTTAGAGTATATTATTTAGTATTTTTTGTACTATTTTCATATCCATACAACAAATATTCCATGTGGGGCACGCTCTACAAGTTCGCTCTCTAGAATAAGCCAAAATTCAACAAGGTATGCCATTTTTTTCTGTAACTCATTTTCTGAGAGGTTTCAAGAAGTGAAACCTAGAGGAATTGCATAAAAGACACTAAAGAACATTGTGTACTATTTTCATATCTTTATTCATTACAATTACATAGTTATTATTATTTCAAGTTAGGGTTGTTGACTAATCCAAAATTAGTCATGTGAGACTAAAGTAAAGTTTGATGAAAATGCTAGTCTCTTGTTGTTAAAGTTAAGGAAGGTTTGCGGGTATGTGATCATATACACCAGGTATATTACATAGTTACAAATTAGATTTGGATGATGAAATTGATGAGGGATTTTGGTTGCAGTATGTTACAAATAGAGGTTGTATAATAGTGAGGTTGTGGCACATGGTTTGATGTAATGGTTTATGGTATTTAGTTATGGATAGTATGATGTATTGCTAGAGAAATTTTGATGCTTGTATTGGTATATGTATTTGGTATATGGTTGAGGTAAATGTTGGGTACATGGTTGAGACAAGTAGTTGATGAGTTGGCACATAAATGAGGCGTATAGTTGATTATGTTGGTACATATTTATGAGTCATATTTTATGTGTATTTGATGCATGATTGGTACATATTTGGTGTGTGGTTGATGCACTTGTTGATGGTAGAGGTTAAGGTATAGGTTGGTGCATGTTTGATGCATTTATTTATGGTACATGTTGATTACAATTTGTTTGGTATAGGTTGGTGCATGGTTTCTGCACTTGTTTATGGTACAGGTTGATTATAGGTTGATTGGTACAGGTTTACAACTATCTCACAGTGATAGTGTGACAGTGGTTCCATCATTCTATTTTTATTTCATGTCTATTGGATAGGGAAAGGACAGGTGGTTGTAGTCAGAGAACATAGGGGTTTGTAGCCTCCTTTTGGTTGTAGCTAGAGAATTGGGGAGTTGGATCTTCCCTTAGGTTGTAGCCAAAGAAAGTAGGGGGTTGGAGCTTCCTTCCAGTTGTAGTTGGAAAACAAAGGAAGTTGGTGCTTTCAATGAATGTAATTCTTAAATACATATAAGAAAAATCATTCTGTGGTTTTCTCCCACTTTGGGTTTCCACTTAAAAGCACTGGTGTATTGTGTATGTTTATGATTTCTCATTTGTTTATTGGATGACAATGCTACATTGATAACACTTGCATTATATGGTTAAAAATGATTAAATTCATCTATTATTGATTCACCCTCCCTCTTAGTAATCCAACATCTAGAATGTATATCGAAAGGCCCATCAGTGACACGCTTTTTGACCACCTTTGTATCTATAAACTCACCTTTTTTACCATGATTAATAAAATTGTGGTTTGTAGAAAATTATTTAATGAGATACTTGAGTTTGTGATGTGATGATTTATGCTTATGTTTATTCCTAATTTTCATTGTAATATTTTGTATGTATCCTAACCTAAAGAGGATGAGCCACATATGGAAGGTTGGAGGTCCCAACACTTAGAGAAAAAAAAGGGATATTGTCCCCTTGCCTACCACCAATTCACTTCCAGACATTAAGGAGTCACTTCAATCCAACTTCCTCGAACTTAGTCTCTAGGGTTCTAAGAAGAAAACCAATTGAGAACAAGGATCCTGATTGAGGATGTCTTAGGGAGAAAATATGTAATGATCCCAAGCCAATTTTTTTCTTGAGATCACTAACTAGCCAATAATTTAATTGTTTGTCGTTATCTCTGCAGGTTGGCCATCAACATTTCGGCCTTAGGGTTTATTTAGTTATTCAACCATGACTTAGACAAGAAACATTCCAACATATGAATATCTTCACTCATGCATAAGATAGGAACCACAAGCAATAGCTGAACTTTATTATAAGAAATCAAGCACTTGATACAAATAGAGAAGAATATCTGGAATAGCTTCAGATGGATTCAAGACAATAATAGAGCTGCATACAAAATGCTCCCAGTGATATAGATCAAACCTCCCAAAGGATGTAATAGAAGATGAATGCTCAACTGCAAACTAGGGTTTAAGCCTAACCCTTAAGCAACTCGTACGACCTTGCTGACTGTTGGTACGACCTACTGAAGACAATTGATACCAAGGGTTTGGCCCTCTTGAATATGAATACCCCCAAATGTTTTCAAACTCATCCTAAATATAGATCAAGGCAATAGAAGCCTCCTCTTCAAGTATGGAGCTCAAAGGTTGAAGCTTCCTCCTCAAACTGTCGAAACCCTAGACTGGTATGACCCTCCTAAAACCACGATATGGAAAATAGTACGGCCTCGCTAAATATGGGCTCTAAATCCCATGAAACTCTCTATAATGATAGATCAAGTGGCCACAAGCACCTAAGAGAAGTTTCAAGATTAGATCTAGCCTATATCCTTCTAGATCTGAGAAATATTGAATCACAAAATGTTCTCTTCCTCCTAAAATCATCTCAACCTACAAGTAGATGATAGGGATGTGATAAATCCTCAAAGAATCCCTCAAACTGATGATCAAGGGCTTGGAAGAAAAACCCTAATGCTGAAAACCTCCCAAGGTTCCTCAATATGATGGATTAAACTCTCCCTCCACCAATGGTGCACCCCTGTAAGAAAACCCTAGCTAGTACGGTCTTGCTTTTCCAGTTGGTACGACCCTACTAGTCCTCCTGAGTTGATGATGGATGTAGAATGGTTTGGGTGGAGTATTTCATCTGCGAGACCAATCTTGGAACAAGGTGAGTGGAATATTTCACCACTGAGTTGTTCACTAGTGTTTGTAATATCAAAACCCTCAAAACTGTATGCTCAAGATAAACAACAAGAAAATACCAAAATCCAGAATGAATGAGAGGTGTGCCCTAGCCTTCTCTTTATACTTTTCTTCTATTTCCCTGTTGAGTTAAGTTGACACCTAGGGTTAAATCCTAACTCAACCTCCAATGCTTATATTGCTTCATTGAGTTATATTTTTAACTCCTTTTACCTTTTCATTAAGTCAACTTAAGAATATAACATTAGTTTGGTTGAATTTTCCCCTCAGTGTGAGACTATGGCCCAGTGGGTATGCCTAGGCCACTAAGTCTTCTCAAACCTCTTCATAAAGAGGTGGGGGACATTACAGTCTCCCTTGCTAGAAATTGCTTTCCCTCAAGTAGTTCCAGACCTGTTTCCTGTACCACTTGTTCATTCTCCCATGTGGCATCTTCAATGGGTAGATCCTTCCATCTGATCAAGTACTCTTTGATGATTCTCTTCCTGAGCCTCTTCTCTCGAACCTCTAGTATCTCTTTTGGAATCAAAACAAGTTGCCCCTCTTCATCCATGGGAGGTAGTACATCAATGGGTGTGATGTGTTGGTCGATGGCCCTCTTTAGGAAGGACACATGGAAGACATTGTGTATCCTATTGCCCTATGGAAGCTCCAACTCATAAGCTACAACCCCTATCTTCCTGATGACCCTATAGGGACCAAACAAATGTGGTTGTAGCTTCTCTGCTCCGCTTATTTTTATAGAATCCTTCTTGTATGGTTGGAGCCTTAGATAGACTTAGTCACCAACCTAAAAAGTATGCTCAACTTTGTACTTGTCTGCCTGGAACTCCTACTAGTTTTGTTCTCTCTATAGATGATCCTTCAACTCTCTAAGGATGTCTTGGCTCTGTTGTACCCAATCCTATACCATTGGTGCCCGACTATCACCAAAATCAATCTCCACAAAATATAGTAGGTCATAGTTTTATAAGGTCCTGAATGGTGTCATGCCTATGGACACATGTTCGGTGTTGTTGTAGCAGTACTCTCCTATGTGCAACCATCTAACCCACTCTTTCTACTGCCTTGCTACATAATTCCTGAGGTAGCCTTCTACCCACTTGTTGACTATCTCATTGTGTCCATCCGTTTGAGGGTGATAGTTGGTACTAGGGGTCAAGGTCGTACCAGCCAATATGAACAACTCCTGCCAAAATTTACTCATGAATCTGCTATCCCTGTCACTGACATTGGTATTGGGTAGGCTGTGCAACCTGAAGAACTCCCTGAAAAATATTTCGGCCACTTGTGTTGCACTAAAGTGTGTGGCTATGGATAAGAAGTGTGAAAAATTCATCAACCTATCCACCACTATGAAAATGAAGTCTTTCCCTTGTGTCCTTGGCAACCCATTGACGAAATCCATGGATATGCTTTCCCACTTGTGCTCTGGAATGGGTAAGGGTTGCAGTAGTCTTGTTGGGTGAGTGTGCTCATCCTTGTTCTCCTAGCATGTAGTACACTCCTTGACATGCCTTATTACATCCTCTTTGAGGCCCTTCCATGAGAACCTCTCTCTCACCTGCCTGTATGTCTTACTAATCCCTTGGTTCCCTTCCGTGGGTGATTCATGACATGCCTGAAATACTTTGGCCTTAAAGGCCGATCCAGGAACCAAAAGGATTCAACCCTTGTAATAGATGAGGTCATTTATAATCTTGAAGTTGTCATCCTGTACCTGTCCTTCCAGTAGCTGACAAACGAACTGATCCTTAGAATAATCTAACACCAAGTGGTCCTTCTAGTCAACTGATACACTTGACATGGTAAAAATGGATGGCCTCATGGATAATGCATCAACCACCACATTGTTCTTCCCTTTGAAAAATTCAATGTCAAAGTCATAGGCATGTATTATGCTTACCCATTTATGTTTCCTTTCATTTAAGTCCTTCAGCTCCAATAGGTATTTGAGACTGTTATGATCTGATTTGACCACAAACCGTACACCTACCAGATATTTCCTGAATTTGGCTAGTGTGTGCATGATAGCCAACATTTATTTTTCATAAATGTTGTAGAGTACCTCAGGACCCCTAAGTTTTCGGATCTCATAGGCAAGAGGGTTCGTATTTTTCATCAGTACAACCCCTATACCTTCTCCTGAAGCATCACACTCCAAAGTGAAAGGCATGCCAAAATATGGAAGAGCTAGGACTGGGCACATGCTCATCACCTTTTTCATCTTATCCATGGTAAATTGAGATTCTTCACTCCATTTGACGGCTCACTTCTTATTCAAGTTGGTCAAGGGTGCACACAGTTGGGAAAACCCTTTGACAAATTTCCTGTAGTACGTGCACATGCCTAGAAATCCCCTTAACTCTGTGAGTTTCTTAAGAGTAGGCCACTCCATGATGGCTTTTATTTTCTCCTAATGTACCTGTAACCCCTTTTCTCCGATGATGTGTCCTAAGTAAAGAACTTCTGTCATTCCAAAATTTCATTTGGACTCCTTAGCATACAACGACTATTCCTCCATGATAGAAAAAATTTGGTCCAAATGCCGAAGGTATTCCTCCCATGTCTTTTTGTAAATGAGCAAGTCGTTAAAAAATACTAACAAGTGCTTCCTCAACTGTTTGTTGAACACATGGTTCATGCAAAATTGGAACATAGATGGGGTATTGGTTAACCCAAAGGGCATCACCAAGAACTCATAATGGCCATAATGACATCTAAAAGCAGTTTTTGAGATGTCCTCCTCCCTCATCTTGATTTGATGGTAGCCAGAACGTAGGTCAATTTTTGTAAAATAGACA